>SOPF01015476.1:0-44470 GCA_012979155.1 Hypericum perforatum
TCAACACTGAAAAGAAAGAAGGAAAAAATGTGAGCAATTATATGACCCAGAGCTGAAATAGATTCTTAGAATTTGTCATATTTGAGGTGTATACAGCCAACAACATCTAAATAACCGAACGTCTCTCCGATAGTGCAAGCAATCAAAGAAAGAGGATGGAATAACAAACATTGTAAGATAGTTGGCGACAAAGAGGAAGTACAAAACATACCCCCAACTGGCAATGGCCTTAGCAGTGTTTTCAGGCTCCATAGGATCAGGAGGTGCTGGATTTCTGCTAGTTTTGACGGCACAAAATCTACAGCCACGTGTACAAGTATCACCTAACAACATTATAGTCGCAGTAGCAATACCATCTTCTCCCCCATTCCAACACTGCACAGAAAAAAAAAATTCAATCCATTTACCAACTAGTTTCACCAGAAATTGGCAAAGAAGAAAAAATGACATTATTAATTCACCTTCAAATTGTTCCAAATCTAAACTAGGAGTTAGTTACTAAATCTAGTACCACTTTAAATCATACATGTCTATCATTCCCTTTAAGACACACAAGAATACCAACTGGATGATTAAAATGCTGCTACCATGGTACTATCACACAAACCGACAGCCATCCATTCATAATACTTTGGTTCCTCTAATCGAAAAATCTCTACATTCCCATTACCAACACTAAAGATCCCGAGACAGACATTGTTTCTTCGACTTGATCAGACAACCACGCATTCCCGAAACAGTGAACTACTCATTCATCTACAAGAACCCAAAACCATCAAAGGAAACAAGCAACAGCTGGCACTAACAACTGGCACAACCAAATAAAGCACCAATCTTTAACCAAGCCTCTCCTTAAAGCAACATTCTTTATTAGCAACTTAACCCACAAAAACAAACAAAACAAGTCAGCAATTCACAAAGACAAGACCCTCTCCAATGTCGGGTCCCTAAAACTCACAAAACTAAAAACGCACCAATCTTTAGAATTAGACCAACCTCTCCAATGTTGGGGCACTGAGCTTCTTCGCAGACGGTGTTAAGCTTCAACTCAGACAACGACTCCTTCACCTCCCTAAACTTGTCCCCCTGAGGAGCCCTCTGCCTCAGCCACCCCGGCTTCTTCACGTCCGGGTCGCGCCCCGTGAAGGGTCCCACCATCTTCATCCCGCCCGGGTACGGGTCGCTCCTCGATGCATCCGGCTCCGTCGCATTCCTCACAACCCGGAACCGGGTTCTTCTGGGTCCGGGGAATGGGAGCGGGTGGGGTTTGAAGACCGGTCGGTGGATCATCTTCCCAAACCAAGAACAAACAAAAAAGAACTTCGCTTTGGTTGTGGTTTCGTTGTTTGTTATAGAATCTTGATGGTTATTGTCTTATGATTGATTGATGGCTTTCTTTGTATTGTAGCTCGGACGGTGAGCTACCGTCGGAAAAGCTTTGAATTCTCCGTCCACAGTTTGCTATTTTGTGTTATTTTCAAGGTTTAAAAAAACCACTAGTACTATCCAGTTTTTTACACTTTTATCCAAACTTATAAACCCAACCAGTTAATAGCTTCCTTTTTTTTAGCTCCATTTACCTAAATCAAAAAATCATGTACTTAATGTCTTCTTTTTTTAGCCCCATTATCGTAGCGGATGTTGCTTTTAGGACTCCGCCGGCACCTTATGAGAAATCAAAGTCTTTGGGTTCTGGGGGGAGTATGGTCGCAAGGCTGAAACTCAAAGGAATTGACGGAAGGGCACCACCAGGAGCCGGAGTGGAGGGGAAGTGATTCTGGAGGAGACTTGGGCCGGTGCTCCGTCGACATTGCCAGGATTGAAAGAGAAGGCATAACTAGGCAACAAAGGCACGAAAGGGTAAGGAGAGGCATGGGTCGTAAACACGTGAAAATCACTTTAGACCAAAAATCACCCTTTTTTTCTTTTTCTCTTGCTTTTCACTTTTTTTTTCTTTTCTTTTTTTTTCACCTTTTTTTTCTTTTGCATTTTTTTTATAATACATTTGCCTTATCTTGTGAAATGCCCAAATTTTGGTTGAACTGGACAGTTCGCTAAGAAAATCTAATTTTACCAGATAATTCAATTAAAAAATATTTATTTTTTAAACATTTTTATCTTCGATTCGATTAATTTATTATACAAATTATTTACTTATATACCTATATATTTCAAAAAATAGAAAAAAAAATCAGTCCATTTAGCGATTGGGCTGATCAGATCCAATTCCAGATTAATCTCCGAATCATTTTTAAGAACCCTAGTTCTTTTCTAAAAGGTATTACCTGAAGGCTGAAACTACTGCCTAATAACATATCCATTGTCAATTCTCGATACCCAACTTTCGAATGCCGAAAATATATGAGTGTTAGTTTAGGACCAGATTTGTACATCAGATTAAATATACATGAACATATTGTACATATTTAATCAACTCAATTATAAGTGTTCAAACAATTTAATTATACATAAATAAACTAATTTAACATAATTGATCAAATTTCCACGTAAAATAATTAAAACATACATAAACAGATTATTTATTATGACTCAACAAATTATTTTAATATAATGATCAATATTATTTAAATTTCTATGAGAACTATGTATAAAAATATATGTCCATCACCAAATCTTTTCTCAAAAGTTGCATTAGTAGTTCGAGTAGTTTTTGAGAAAATTTGTTTAGTATTGTCGCATAAATACATCCACATGTTTTAATTATAGAGTTTTTTTTTACCAACATGTAATTCAAAGCTTTGGAAACTTAATTTTAATTGTTTCATAATTTAATTTCAAGTTTGATTAGTCGGTTTTATGTTCAAATAGTAGTATGAACAAAAGAATTATTTAGATATATTTATTTATTTTCCGGAATTTTAGAATGTTATCAATACTCCATTTTATTTCTAAAAGTTCGAACCGGAACTCGAGATCGATCGGTGATAAAAATTGGAATAAATTATATATTTTTTACAATTTTTAAACCATATTGTACCCAAATGATAATCGACAATATCACATAATACTTAAATTTATTTTTCCTAAAATTTTATTCAATAATCTTACAGTGAATCACACGACTTCCTTTTGAAAAAGAATACTAATCGATCCAAACAGATAAGGGTCAGGCCGAGCTGGACTGGGTGCTCGGTTGGCCTATAATGGGCCAGAGGACTGGTTGTGATATTTGGTCCGGACAAGGCTCTTGGACTGGACTGGTCCGGAATGGGCTAGCCTTTTTGAATCACTCTAGAGTCTAGACAGATAAATATACTGTCAAACTTTAGCAATGATGATCCGATTTGGGTTTCCTAAAATTTCTCTTATATGTTGCTGAAAATTTCTTTGTTGATTTTCGTACATGTTGGTCAATAAATAACTCAGAATACATCCTTCTAGGATGTCAGAACACTAGAATGTTGTTTCTCTCTGTTTTATTTTGTTGAATTTTTTATGAACTAGAAACTTGGAAAAGAAGAATATCTTATCATTTAACTTGTAAAACGTGATGGAACTTAAACTTTTGATGTATGATATCTAACAGATGTCTTTGACTTAATTTAATTCATAAAAAAACAAGGTTTAAACGCATTTTGACCATTTTGGAGGTTAGACCTTGCAATTTCGAGTAGGAGTCTGCTAAAAATTATTGGGTCGATGGCAAGTATGAAAATGAATCGAAAATTTCAGGGTACGTTGAATTCCTTTTGGCTCAAACTGTAGTAGAAAGTTACTAAATTGTTTAATAAATTGAATATCAATAAACAACTTTACTTAAAACTCGGAAATATGTATTCTTGAAGCACCCGACCAGCAGCAGATGGCAATGCTTTCATTATCGGGGAAACATTAATTTTATTAAAAAAGTAAATAAGGGATTTTTTTTTCCACCAACAAAATTAAAAGGAATTTTAAATGTGTATTATTTTGTTTCAGTATTCTGAACTGTTATTCAGTTTAGTGGTGATTATTTTATCAAATTTTATTATGCTGAATACTTAAATTCCAAATACTTTGCGTCTGGTCGGCGTAATTGAAAAAAAAAAAGCACAATTATCTTGGATTTTCACAATCAAAACATACTCGTCGCCACCTTTTTTTTTATTATTGAAGCTAATTTATTGGTGACAATATAATTACTGAAACTGAAAAAACTTAACTGAAACCGACCCACTAATCACTAATTAGAGTCGTGACAAATGTTTGTACCACCGGTGCTGGCAATTCTTCCCAGAGCGACCTGGGAACGACCGGGCTATGATCAACCATTTGTGAGCCCAATTTGTTTGGACAAGGTACCTAAGTCTCGCATCTTCTTCGGGACTCCACGGACCACGAACTCGCTCCACTCCGGCCGAGGATTGTTGCGGCTGATCATCGGCCATATCATATTATTTTTGCTAAAGGAGAATAAGAGAGAATATTGGTGTGGAAGACAATTAGGGGAGGGTGGGTTTTATACTAGTACTAAATTTTTAATGTGTGTACGTTATCTTCCTTTTTCTAAGTGAAAGTAAAAAAAATTAAATTTAATGAAGATTTGGTTCATCCCATACTTACACGTCATGGGCACCCGATTTTTTCTATGTTATATCGACTTGGATGTAACGATTGAGAGTCAATATACTCTACAGAACGTGATTATTTCACCGAAAAGTTTGCATTTTGTTCAAAATAATCAGTATGTAAAATCAGAACAAGTGATTGCTGAAATTTGTGCAGGAGCATACACTTTTGACTTTGAAAGAGAAGGTGCGAAAACATATTTATTTTTAAAACAAATCTCAACACGTTTCACGAGCTACATCGATACGAAACAACTATAAGCAGTGGAGGTTTATTGCTTCAGCTTCAAAGCACGCTTCTTAAAAATATTGATTGCGAGCTTCGAAAGATCCGATGCGAAGTGTGGTTGCGAGCTTCAATTTCATTTTGTTCATTTCCGAGTTTAAAAGTAGCATTTATGGCCTCAATCGAAAATGGATTTAGGCGGCTGGACCTTATATTATTCCAAGAATAATACTTAAAATAATGCTCTTTTGTGTTGTGAGCCTTTAAAGGAATACCTACTTTCACGATTTCTTCTCCTAGCCGCATTCGTATACAAACTTTGCAATAACTTAGTCCGGATACACTTGAATAAAAAATCCATGTGACAGTCCATATCATTTGTTAAACGGAGCGTTTGGACAAAAAGATATTGAACTAGATGAGAGAAACTCAATCGAGAATAATTGTACAAGGTTGTACTAGTTTTGCCATTTGTAAATCACAAGGTCCCAAATGAGAATTTGTGAAATCAGAGAGTGGCTAATTGAAATTTTTTTAATAAAAAAATATTTACTTACTAAAAAAATGCACCTACAAGTAGTGAAACTAATCGAACATAAAGATTTTAATATGAATATGCCGCTTGTTTGTTCGGCTGAAGTTCACAGCTTTAAATAGCCAAAAGGCTTACATGTTGAAGTTATGATCAAGATGGTGCACTCCCTTCCAGGCTACCAGTCGTCTACTCTCTCATCTTATTCCTGTCGCCTCGTCTTCTACTCCAGCCAACATTCTATTCATTCATGTGCTAACGGGCATCTAGTGTTGGGAATGTATTCTTACATTTATAGCTTAGTCTTTCTCTGTTTTTCATCCTTGTATATATATAACTTTTGTACTTCCAATTAAGAGATATACGATCATTATTTCTTAACATGGTATCAGAGCCACCTAAAAAAAAATCAATAGCATTCTGAAAAAAAAATCATGAGTGAGGTAGGAGAAATTTCGCAAGATGCCTCACCAATTCCTACCAGTTCTTCCCAAATTCAAAGCTTTCTTAAGAGAATTGCTGAAATAGACAGCAACACCAGTATTAAAATTACTACCGTGTCGTTCAATGGGACGAATTATTTATCCTGGTCCAATGCAGTTCGAGTTGCTCTAAGTGGAAGAGGTAGACTCGGCTTCATCAATGGCGATATCACTGCTCCATCCAAGGATGATCCAGCCTTTCTCGAATGGAGTATGCATGACCATCTTGTCATGTCCTAGCTGTTAAATTCGGTAGATCAGAACCTGCACGATCTATTCACCTTTGCAAAATCGGCAAAGGAATTATGGGACTCCATTCAGAGCTTATATTCACATCAGAAAAATCTGTATCGGGTGTTCGAGCTCAAGAAAAATATTGCAGAGCTCCAGAAAGGAGAAAAGCCATTTGTCGAATACCTGAGCAAATTAAAGTCTATGTGGGATGAGCTTACTATGTTGCGGCCTGCCACTTCTAATTTAGCTGTCATCCAACGGAGAGAAGAAGAAGACCGTGTGTTCAAATTATTGATGGGTCTCGGATCTGATTATGATCCGTTAATCGAGCAAATACTCACAGCTGCAGAACTTCCGAATTTGGGAACTATCTGTGGAAGAATTCAGAAGGAAGAAACGAGGAAGAAACTAATGGGACCAACACAGAAGACTGATGTTGATCAAGGGAGCGCGTTTAATACAAGTCTGGAAATTTCGGTCAATGCTGCAAGAAGGTTCTTAAACTCTAGGGACAATTCCACCAGAGGACGTGGAGGTGGACGATCTGGATCTGGAAGAGCGAACATCTCTTGTGATCATTGCGGAAAAATCGGGCACATCAAGGATAGGTGCTGGGTTCTTCACCCACATCTAAAGCAAACAAGAGAAAGGAGTTGGGACCATCCTAAAGCACAAGCCCTTGCTACGACTATCAATCCTGCTTCAACATCTACTGCGGTTCCAACTAATGCCACCATGGATGAATTAGCAAGGAGACTTCTGCAACATATGAAACATAGCGAATCCAGCAGCAGTGAAAATAAATCCCACAAGAATGGCAAAGAAGGTAAGTCAGGTAATTTATCGAACACCTTCTCTGCATTTCGAACTTATGCCTTAAATTCGAATTCTTGTTGGATTATAGATTCCGGGGCTAACGAACATATGACACATGATCTAAAGTTATTGGAAAATTATAGAAACATCGCAAACCAAGAGATTTCTATTGCTGATGGCTCAAAAATTGATGTCAAGGGATGTGGTGTTACTCGTCCATTCAACTCTAAAATCAAATTGGATGCTCTACATGTTCCTAAGCTGTCTTGTAATTTATTATCTATCAGTCAGATTACTAAGCAACTTAATTGCCAAGTGGTTTTCTCGTCTGACTCTGTTCGCTTTCAGGATTGCATCACGCAGACGACGATTGGTGAATGGAAGCTTCACAATGGTCTCTATGTTGTTTCTCCGCCTTCCAAGGCGTTAGCTGTCGTTAGAGACTCTAAGGAACAATGGCATTATAGACTAGGACATCCTAGTTCTAGTGTTCTTGATTTATTGTTTCCTGACCTTGAAAAGCTTGATTTGGATTGCGAAAGTTGCCAGTATGCTAAGAATAAAAGAATTCCTTTTGAACACTCGAATAGCTCTTATAATTCTCTTTTTGAACTTGTTCATTCTGATGTTTGGACTTCTCCCTTGTGTTCATATGATGGTTATCGATACTTCGTCTTGTTTATTGATCATTTTAGTCGTGCAACATGGCTTTATTTGTTACGACAAAAGAGTGAGGTCTTCTCTGCTTTCAAAGACTTTGATTCCATAGTTAGAAATCAGTTCAATACTAAGATTAGAATCTTTAGAACTGATAATGGTTCTGAATACAAAAAGGATTTCGTGGATTATTTAAAAACCTCTGGAATTCGGCATCAAACCTCTTGTGTTTATTCACCTCAGCAAAACGGTGTTGCCGAACGAAAGAATAGGCATTTGCTTGAGGTTGCTAGAGCTCTTATGTTTAAGATGAATGTAAAAAAGGGGTTTTGGAGTGATGCTATTTTGACAGCTTGTCACTTGATTAATCGCCTTCCTTGTCAACCGTTGAAGATGAAATCTCCGTTGGAGGTCTTGTTCAATAAAAAACCAGACTTATCTTATTTGAAGATATTTGGGTGTAGTTGTTTTGTTCATGTTCCAGCTGAGAAACGTGACAAGTTAGATAAGCGCTCAATTAAATGCATATTCTTAGGATATTCTATGACTCAGAAGGGTTATAAGTGTTATGATCCTTCACAAAAAAAAGAAATTTGTATCGAGGGATGTATATTTTGCAGAGCATCTACCTTTTTATGCTAACGTGAATAATTGTAGCAGACAAGATGAAATCAGTGATCGAAACCTTGAGCAGCCTCTGTAAATTATTTCAGGTATTGCTCTAACTCCTTCTGATCCAGGAAAGAACTTGACTACTGATGTTTTGCAGGAACAGAACACTCATTCTATCTCTCAACAAGATGCACGAATTGATGCTACAAGATCAGCTGAACCAGCTTTAGGTTCTACTTCTCCTGGTTCTGCAATTAATAAGTTCAACCACAGGGAAGGCTCAACTGAAACTGCTGATGATTATGGGACCAGAGAAGGCGAGATAGAACCTAGTACAGCCTCTGATTCACCAAGTGCAGAGCCTAAGATAAGAAGATCAAATCGGGTAAGACAACCAAGCACTTTGCTTAAGGACTTTAAAACTTATACTGTTCAATATCCTATTGAGAAGCATATTGATTATGGGAAATTCAGTGCTAAATATAAGTCCTTTCTAAGCAATCTTGATACTTTTTCTGAGCCAAATAACTTTGAGGAAGCATGTAAGCATGAAGAATGGAGGAATGCTATGAAAGATGAATTGCATGCTTTGATTAAAAATGGAACTTGGGAACTTACTGATCTTCCCAAAGGAAAAAAATTGGTTGATTGCAAATGGATTTATAAAATTAAACACAAAAGTGATGGTTCAATTGAAAGGTTTAAAGCTAGATTGGTCGCAAAGGGTTTCACTCAGACTCCAGGAGTCGATTATAGTGAAACTTTTGCACCAGTAGCTAAAATGAATACCATTCGTATCCTTGTTTCAATTGCTGTGAATCTAGGATGGTCCATGGAACACATGGATGTGAAGAATGCTTTTTTACAAGGGGACCTTGAAGAGGAGATCTACCTTGCTATTCCTCCTGGGTTGATGATCGAGAACTCAAACAAGGTATGTAAACTCAAGAAGTCAATTTACGGTTTAAAACAATCTCCACGCGCTTGGTATAACAAGCTTAGTGGAGAACTCTTGAAGCTTGGATTCAAGAAATGTTACTCCGATACGTTAATGTTCATCTCAGATCGCAAGGAAGGTAAGACCATTGTCCTAATTTATGTTGACGATATACTGATCACGGGTAGCAATGATGAGCTTATAAGTAGATTAAAGAAAGCATTGCATAGCAAATTTGATATTAAGGATCTAGGACAGCTGCGATACTTTCTTGGGGTTGAGTTTGCATATTCCTCTAAAGGGGTGTTTATGAATCAAAGAAAATATACTCTTGAGTTGTTGAAAGAGACTAAAAAGCTTGGTTCTCGACCCTATAATACCCCAATGGAACAAAATCTGCAGGTTTCAAGTGAAAAAGGTGAGTCTTATTCGAATGTTCTTAGATTTCAGAAGCTGGTTGGGAAATTAATTTATCTAACTATAACTAGACCAGATATTACTTATGCTGTTAGGATTGTTAGCCAAGTTATGCATGATCCGAAAATCTGTCATGTGCATATTCTTGAGAGAATCTTGCAATATTTGAAAAACTGTCCGGGAAAAGGAATCTTGATGAAGAAGAATAATCACTTGCAAGTTTCTGGTTTTGCAGACTCTGATTGGGGAGGATGTACAAATTCAAAAAGATCAACATCGGGCTATTGTGTGCTTCTTGGTGAGAATCCCGTAATATGGAGGTCCAAGAAGCAAAACATGGTGTCAAAATCGAGTGCTGAAGCTGAGTATAGGTCAATGTCTGCTGCAGCAAGTGAATTGATTTGGGTTCGTAATCTGTTAATCGAGTTAAAGCTCTTCGATGGTCAACCTATGAAGCTGCACTGTGATAATGATGCTGCGATTCACATCGCAAACAATCCGGTGTTTCACGAAAGAACGAAACACATTGAAATCGACTGTCACTTCGTAAGAGATAAAGTCCAAGAAGGATTAATCATCATGCCTTATACTCCAAGCGAAGAGCAACCAGCTGATGTTTTCACGAAGGCTCTTGGAGTTCAACAATTCGAGCATTTACTTTCAAAAATTGGTGTTCACAATCTCTATGCACCATCTTGAGGAGGGGTGTTGAAGTTATGATCAAGATGGTGCACTCCATTCCAGGCTACCAGTCGTCTACTCTTTCATCTTATTCCTGTCGCCTCGTCTTCTACTCCAGCCAACGTTCTATTCATTCATGTGCTAACGGGCATCTAGTGTTGGGAATATATTCTTACATTTATAGCTTAGTCTTTCTCTGTTTTTCATCCTTGTATATATATAACTTTTGTACTTCCAATTAAGAGATATACGATCATTATTTCTTAACATTACAGCAATCCCGATCAACAAGGGACAAAACAAGAAGTAGAATTAAACACAAAAGGAACAATAACAGTTGTGTCTAACTAGGAATCAAATTAATAAGGAAAGAGATCAGCTCGTAATAATCTTCTTCACTCCCCCTCAAGTTGGCGCATGGAGGTTCGTAATGCCCAACTTGCCAAGTAGATCATGAAAGCGTTGACGCCCAAGTGCTTTCGTGAAGAAATCAGCCAGTTGTCCAGCACTGTCAATCTTGCGAGGAGAGATTTCGTTAGATTGCACTCGTTCACGAACAAAATAGCAGTCCATTTCGACATGCTTAGTGCGCTCGTGGTAAACTGGGTTTGCGGCGATATATAAAGCAGCTTGGTTGTCACAGTAGAGAGGCGTCAGAATGGTCTGTGGTACCTTCAACTCACGGAGCAGCCATCGGAGCCACAATAGTTCGCTAACAGTTGCCGCCATTGCCCGATATTTAGCCTCAGCAGAGGACCGAGCAACGACTGACTGCTTCTTCGTACGCCAAGAAACTGGCGCACCACCGAACATGATGAAGTAGCCTGTGCGAGATTGTCTGGTCATGAGACAACCCCCCCAATCTGCATCGCAATAAGCAATCAGGGTAGGTTTGCCAACAGAAGAGAAAAAGATGCCTTGTCCAATTGACTGTTTTAGGTAATGCAACACCCGTGTGGCAGCATCCATGTGAACCTGGCGAGGAGTGGTGACAAATTGACTCAAGATACTGACGACATAAGCAATGTCGGGACGCATTACCGTTAGGTAGAGAAGACGTCCAACCAATCGTCGATAACGACCACCGTCCACTAGAGCTGTAGTGGGAGCATCAGTCAGATGATGATTTTGCTCAATTGAAAAGGAAGTGGGTCGCCCTCCCAACTGCTTGCAATCGGCCAATATATCAAATGTATATTTTTGCTGGCTGAGCACAAGCCCATCAGCCGAGCGAGCAGCTTCAATGCCTAAGAAGTACTTGAGAGCACCCAAGTCTTTAATCCCAAATCTGCGATCCAAGTAGCCAGTGACTTCCTTAATTTTCGGGTAGGAGTTGCTTGCCAAGAGCACATCATCAACGTAGATTAGAGCAAAGACGAGCACGCCGCCTTGTGCAAACCGAAAAAGGGACGTGTCGGAGTGACACTGATGAAACCCGATATGCAACAGGGACTGTGTGAATTTGTGATGCCAATTACGAGACGCTTGTCGAAGACCATAAAGAGATTTGTGAAGGCGACATACTCGCCTATCGTATGGAGAGGAATAGCCCAGCGAAAGTTTCATATAAATAACTTCCCGCAAATCACCATGTAGGAAGGCATTATTGACATCGAGTTGAGTGATGTACCACCCATACTGGACAGCTACAACAAGCAAGCAACGAACTGTGACTAGCTTGGCTACCGGCGCGAACGTGTCATGGAAGTCTATTCCTTCAACTTGCGTGTAGCTAGACCTGGCCATGAATTGAATCCGATTCGTAGTTCGATTCGATTCGATTCGTTGATAATTCGATTCGATTCGTGTATAATTCGATTCATTAAAAATTCGATTCGAATTCGTCATTGTTCGAATTGAATTCGGTTTGCAATTTTGATAATTCGTCAATTCGGCGAATTGAATTCGAATTCGATTCGAGTTGAATTCGTATAGAATTCGTTATATATATATATAGTGGGAACGGGGGCTTCTGACATCAATTTTTAAAAGATGGGCTTTTGGGTTTGGGAAAGACGCCAAAGAAATGTTGAATACTTATTTATATATTTATTAAATATTAAATATTTATGAATTAATTCCTTCAATTCGTATTCGATTCGTTTATAATTCTTATTCGATGCGTTTATAATTTGATTCGTTTATAATTCGATTCGTTCATAATTCGAATTCAATTTGTCTTTAGACAAATTGAATACGGTTTATGTTTAGATAAATTCGAATTCGAACCAATTCGATTCGAATTCGTTCGAATTCAAACCGTGGTCAGGTCTACGTGTAGCCTTTGGCCACTAAGCGTGCCTTATAGCGCTCGACTTCACCATTAGGTTGGTATTTTACCTTATAGACCCATTTGGAGTCAATGACCTTCTTGCCTGGGTGTAAGAATTCAAGGGTCCAAGTACCATTGTTCTCTAGGGCCCGTAGTTCTTGCTTCATTGTCTCGCGCCAGTGCTCACTTTTAACGGCTTGAAAGTAGGTTTTGGGCTCATCATGTTATGTGATGGCCGCGAGAAAAGCCTTGTGACTGTCAGAAAAACGTGAGTACGAGACAAAATGAGTAAGAGGGTACGTTACCGAGTTCCCAGATGGAAGTGTAGGATCTGGTGGGGTGTTGGAGGGTGGCAAGCATGTCTCGAATTACTCTAGATGTGGAGGGATCTGTCTAGGGCGAGTATTGCATCGAGGTGCGACCAAATTTTGGGAGGTGGTTTCCGATGGCCTCGGTGCTATTGTAACTTCAGAACTGGTACCAGTTGTGTCATTCGGAAGAACGTCACAAGTAGGAACATGTGACAGACTTAGGTCATTCGAAGGGGCATTGTCTATGAAGGTGTCCAAACTAGGTGAGGGGGCATGTGGAGTTTCACAATTTGTCATCTGCTTGAAAGGGTAAATGTGCTTCAGAAAGGTTACATCTCTTGTATGATAAATTCGTTGGGCCTCTATGTCAAATACACGATATCCCTTTTGTCCCTCCGGGTATCCCACGAAGACACATCTACGACTTCTTTCTTGAAATTTGTCACGATGAGCAGCAGGAACATGAGCATAAACAAGGCAACCAAAAGATCGTAAGTGAGTATATGTTGGATCTTTCCCAAAGAGTACCTCATACGGTGTCTTATTTGTAGCCCTGGTTGGTAGTCTATTTATGAGATACACTGCTGTGAGCACACTTTCTCCCCAGAAACGAGTTGACATTCCAGAATGGAATAACAATGCTCGAGCAGTTTCTAAGATGTAGCAATGCTTGCGCTCTACAACACCATTTTGCTGAGGTGTGTAGGGACAAGAAGTTTGTAGCACTATTCCCTTTTGTACGTAAAAATTCATCATCACTTGTGATTGAAACTCAGTGCCATTATCGGTCCTTATCTTCTGCACTTTCTGACCAAATTGAGTCTCAACCATGTTGTAGAACATAATTAGGAATTGTGCAACATCTGATTTATAGCGAATAAGGTATACCCAAACGCCACGACTGTAATCATTCACAATCGTTAGGAAGTAACGTGCACCGGAAAGCGAAGCATTCTTATACGGCCCCCAAATGTCACAATGAATTAGCTCAAAACATGACTTTGTTTTAATAGAACTACTCGGAAAAGGAGAACGAGTTTGTTTTGCTCGCAAACATGCATCGCATGAAGGTTTATGATCCAAATGAATTGTCTTACACAAATGTTGTAATTTCCCTAACTTCTCAAATGAAGGGTGTCCAAGTCTCTCGTGCCATATGTGTGTTGATCTTCCTTCTTTGACATGCATTGCCACCCCCACTTCAGAAGCTGGTTCCAGCAAGTATAACCCACCACGATGCCTAGCCACTCCAATCAGGGTCCTCGAACGTAGGTCCTGCAATACACATAGGTTCACAATAAACGTTAAGGCATAATTAAGGTCTTCAGATAATCGGCACACTGAAATTAAGTTGCATCGAAACTTCGAAATATATAAAACATTTTTTAGGGTGATTCCATGAGGGAGGTTCACGTCTCCTATTCCTTCAATTGGAACATGGTCTCCGGTAGGAATTTTCACGGGGGTGTTGCCAGCCGCTCTCATCGAACCTGAAAACAAGTTAGCATCACACGAAATATGTTCCGTAGCTCCGGAATCTAATATCCAAGAGCATTGCCGTATCTCCGTACCCGCCATGTGGACTTCCGCATGCGAGTCTCGGATTGGTGCGGCATCAATCTCTTTTCCTAGCTTCAAAACTTGAAGCAGTTGCACGTACTGCTCGGAAGAGAGGCCTGGTATGGGGCTTGCTTCTGCCTCAACTTGAGCTACATATGATTTCTGGTTTTGAGGTTTGGAAGTTGTTCCCCGATTCTTCTTATCACGATCATCATCTCGCTTCCACCAATCTGGGTAACCAACCAACTCAAAACATTGGTCCTTGGAATGTCCCGATTTTTGACAGTGGCTACAGCGAATTCGCTCCTTCTCTAGTGCTTTTCGTGACGGTATTTCCTTTCCAGGTCGTTGATATCTACCTGTTTGGAAGGCAGCGACCTCCACGGTGGGTTGGCGTGAGGCTGAGATGTTACGGGTTTGCTCATCTTCAAGGATCATGTGGTAGGCTTCACCTAATGTTGGTGGCGGCTTTGAGCTTAGAATCTGAGATTTCACGCTTCCGAACACGTCGTCGAGTCCCATGAGGAACACGTAGAGGTGCTCTTGGTCTCGTGCAGCGGCATACTTGGATTTTGCATCACATGTGCATCCAGCCATTGGGGATATTGACTCGATCTCATCCCAAAGCGCTCTCAACTTTGAGAAGTAGGCCGAGACCGTCATCTTGTCTTGACGCAACAATGACACTGACATTCGCAGATCATATGCCCTTGGTGCGCTTGTCTTTCCAAAACGTTCTTTCAGATCAGCCCAGACTTCATGAGCTGACTTCGCATATCTAACGCTGCTTCGTACCTCTTTGTCTATTGAGATAGCGAGCCAGCCCTTGACCATCGCATCACAACGCAACCAGCTATTGTAATGATCAGAAGTCGTCTCCGATTTTAGTATCGACCCATCGACGAACCCGAGTTTGTTCTTGGCGAGGAGAAAGTTGGTCATCTCACCGACCCAATCTCCGTAATTTCTCTCGTTGAGCAACTCACTAACGTTGAGTTGTCCGGGGTTGTCAGAAGGATGGAGAAAGTAAGGCGAGGTCATGTCCTTCGCCCCTCCTGCTCCGTTCTTTGACATTCTGGTTTCTGTGTGTTGTGGGAAAAGCTTTGCGGCGGGTGAATTGGCTTATTTAGGGTGGAGCTGTATGAATCAGAATCGCTGCTCTGATACCATAAAGATTTTAATATGAATATGCCGCTTGTTTATTCGGCTGAAGTTCACAGCTTTAAATAGCCAAAAGGCTTACAGCAATCCCGATCAACAAGGGACAAAACAAGAAGTAGAATTAAACACAAAAGGAACAATAACATTTGTGTCTAACTAGGAATCAAATTAATAAGGAAAGAGATCAGCTCGTAATAATCTTCTTCAGATTAAGCTAGCAAAATGGGGGAGGAACTGCATGAAGTTCAAAGTTTTTTAGATGCATGAAGTTCACTTTTAGGTTGAAAGTCCAAGGTTTCAAGAATACTGTCCAGTGAGTCTTGTATGAGCCAGGATTTGTACAAGCATCAAAAGAAACAGAGGACCTGCAGCAGATAGCGATGCTTTCGTTGTGGAAACAATGATCACATCTGTGGTTATGGTAGCTGAATCTCGTCATTTAACATAAGAGTAACTTACCGATCGATATATTTTGTACCTTTCCGCATTGCCTAGACACTATCAGCATGTCACGGTGAACATCAAGGAGCTGCAGATGAATTTGGATCTGGTTCTTCCGAGTCGGAACCGTCGATCATTTCCTCGGAACCTTCTAATTCAGAACCATCGTCTACCATCTCATCCGGATCTTCTGAATCATAACCGTCAACCATCATCTCATCGGGCTCTTCTGAGTCAGGATGGTTGGCCATCTTTTCAAGTGACTCCACATCACCAGCTTCAGTGAGTGTGTGCAACCGAAGCTTGTCCACATCTTCACTGCAAATCAAGAGAGAACTTATATATTGCACTGCAGGTTATTGAATCTAAGCAAAAACAGCTGTAGAAAATTGTATTTCCTATATGATAATATCCCTCTAGAGATACCAACTCCAATAAAATTGAAAAAAATTTAAAGTTCAACGTACTCTGTGACTCCGAAGATGTCCTTAATAATTAAGGAGTTGTCCTTTGAACAGAACTCTGGCAGCTGGTGCAATGCAACGTGAATGCAAACAAACAAGCAGATTTGTCAACAGCAAATTACAGGAAAATAATGCTAAATGCAGCAACAAGAAACAAAGATTATGTTCAGCAAAACATGCTTTCAGGTTGAGCACTTAGTCACTTACCTCGGACAAATAGAAGACCTTTCCAAAGAGAGCTTGCACAGCAAGTTTTCTTTGGAATCCCTTTTCAGAATATCCTGACGGATCCACAACAACTGGACCTGAAACGAGAGGTATTGTGAGAGCATGCTGGAACCATCCAAAGGTATAGGTAGAAAGGGAACAATGACAAGAATATCACCAGTAAATAAAATTACTGCATGCCATCAGAAAAGTGATAGATTGGGGAACATGCTTCAGATGTTGCACAGTTGGACAAAATGCAATATTCTTCGACATTTAAAAAGAGCGAGTAAAGTGATTTTAGGAAGTAATGGGTTAAACATCACCAAACCAGGTTCCAGATCAGGATGGTTTAACAATTATAACTTTCTCATGAATTTCATTTCCTAGTTATCAACACATCGAATGGCCTTAAACAGCTTTATACTAAGCAATAGAAAACAATGTCTCGCCAAAAAAGAAAATTGCGGCAAAGGGTGTAAACTGTTATCACTAGTAATGAAATGATATACTCTATGCTCAACCAAAGTACCTTTATTTGCCACAATGCGTGTTGATATTTCATTCAATATGTCAGACATGGTGGAATCCTCCAACATCGAGGCCTTTCTGAGATGAATTAGGCCAGAAACTAATTCTGGATTAAAAGGCTTCTCATTCATTGCATACCGGATGTACTTGCGCAAAATATCCTCCATGCTAAAACCTGTCTGGAAATTAATCAGAATGTGCCATTAAAATACCGGACCAAAGTGAAAAGCAAAATATTCCATATCACAACAAAAAAAAAAAAACCAACCTCAATTCTACTATCCAGCTCATCAACCATGGAACAAATGCTCTGTGCAGAACAATGCAGTGGAACTAGCTAGAAGAACTAACTCAGTGTTGTTCCATATGGTTTACAATTTCTTAAGACGGATAAAAGACCTTGGTCACTTCTTTTTATTCAGTGATTTCTTAAATGATGAAGTGATAACCAATTTAAAGAAAATCCGACATACTATGTTGCTCATTAGCATTGGCTTGCAACATAAGATAGACGGGAATACAGAAAATCGGGTAGGAAGTCAACTATAGAGCCCGAGCATATCCATCTCACCTTTTTCGCCAGGCCCTCCAAGGCGGAATACTGCAACGCATCCCCTCCCTTCTCCAACAACTCGTCAATACACTTGCAGACCATGGCATTTTTACGTATCTAAACAGAGAAATAAAATCCGGTTTAAAATAAGCACGCCAAACCGAAAAGCTCATAGGAAGCTCAAAATCTAATTCAAATACATTAAAATTACAACAAATGCCACAAAAAATGAAGCTTGGTCAAGATCATAGGCACTGACCAGCTTCCTGCGATGACGATCAGGGGACGAGAACCTCCGGAACGTCTTCGCGAACGCTCCGACGAAAGAGAGCCCGAAGTAAGTGAGGGGAACAGCGAGCATCCACGGCATGGAGCTCGGCCCGACCCGGGGGCCCGGAATAGCCTGGGAGACCGACCCGGAGAAGTTCACCAAGCGCTGGGTCTTATTCTTTATCCAGGTCACGTCTTCCTTCACCCCAACTTCCACCGCCGCCTCCTTCTCTTTGGCGGCGTCGTTTCGGGTGATCTTGGACATGGCTCTCGCGGTTGTGCGGAGGGTTCGGGGGCAGGAGAGGAAAAAAGGGGGAGGGGTGAAGGGTAGTTTGGGGATTTTGGGGCAGAGGAGAGGGTGGGAGACGGTGGCGGAGGAGGAGGTTGCGGCGGGGTAGGGCATTGTGGTGGTGATGGGGCTAATTGGGGAGAAATGTCGTTGACTTTGTTGCCGATTTGGGGTTTGACTTTGGAGATCGGATTTGGAACTGGATCCGCGTTTCTAGCACCATGCTGGACACGCGGATTCGGTGGTCTAAACTCCCGGATTCGATGGTTGGTTTTTGGATTCGATGGTTTGTATGTATGTCTGATTCGATGGTATGGTATATTGTAATTCGATGGTATGATGTATTGTAATTCGATGGTATAAAATGTCTCATTCAATGGTTTGACATCCGATTCAATTGTTTGTATATTGTAATTCGATATTTTATATATTCTGATTCGATAGTACGGTATGCATGATTCGATGGTATAAAATGTCTGATTCAATGGTTCGATGTACAAACCATTGAATCAAACATTTTATACCATCGAATCATACATACCGTACCATCGAATCACAATATATAAACCATTGAATCAGATATTTTATATTGTTTCCACCAAAAAAAATATTTTATATTGTTGAATCATGCATACCATACCATCGAATCTCAATATACACACCATTGAATTAGATATTTTATACCAGTGAATCATGCATACCATACCATCGAATCACAATATATAAAATATCGAATCACAATATACAAACAATTGAATCAGATGTCAAACCATTGAATGAGATATTTTATACCACTGAATCAATCATATCATACCATCGAATTACAACACACCATACCATCGAATCAGACATACATACAAACCATCGAATCCAAAAACCAACCATCGAATCCGGGGGTTTAGACCACCGAATCTGCGTGTCCAGCATGGTGCTGGAAACGCGGATCCAGCTCCAAATCCAAATTCTTGACTTTGAGGAGGTTTTGTGTTTTACCGGGCGTTCTGCACCATACTGGCGTTCTTACTTGTGTGGCTCATTCTGATTAATTCAGGTGTCACATAATTGTTTTTTAACTTTTTTTTAAATCATTGTACACTTTTTTGTTAAAAAAATATATTTTATGTTGTTAATTATTTTATAAAATTATTTGTTATTAAAATTGTTTGTAATTTGAAAATTTTATGTACTTTTACGTAATTAATAAAATTATCTTGGACTACCCTCTTTCTGGGGTCGTTCTAAGGCGGAAGCTCTCAATTTCATCTTAGATCGATTGAGATCGAAAACCCAAAGCTGGAAACAAAAACTACTCAGCCAGGCAGGAAGGGAAGTTCTTATTAAATCTGTGCTTTCATCCATTCCTTGTTACTCTATGCAATGCCTTCTTTTCCCGAAATCCTTTTGCTTGAAATTGAATAGTATGCTTTCTAGGTTTTGGTGGTCGGGTGATGCGGACTCTAAAAAAATCCACTGGTTAAGTTGGGATAAACTTTCTGTTTCAAAATTCAGTGGGGGTTTAGGCTTCAAAGATTTCAGAACTTTTAATCTTGCTTTACTTGCTAAGCAAGCTTGGCGTTTATTCTCTAACCCCAACTCTCTTTGTGCTCGTATTTTGAAAGGTCTTTACTTTCCAAATTCTGATTTCTTGAATGCTTCTTTGGGTTCTAAACCCTCGTGGATGTGGTCTAGTCTCTTGCAGGGAAAAGTTGCACTAACCAAAGGTTTGATCTCTAGGATCGGGAATGGCTCTAGTTCATCAATTTGGAACTCTCCATGGGTTCCTTCCCTCCCTGATGCAAAAATCTCCTCTCCCCCTCCTTTTGGTATGGAACTCGCCTGTGTGTCTGATTTAATTTGCTCCTCTTCTGGTACTTGGAATTGGGTCCTTCTTAATGCCCTTCTTAATGCCCTTTTCTCTGTTTCTGAAAGAGAGGTTATCTCTAAGATTTCAGTTGGTTTGGAGAGCACCCCTGACAAATGGGTTTGGACAAATAATACTTCCGGCATTTATACGGTAAAAAAAGGGTATTTTGCTTTCAAAAATGTTGTCCCATGCTTTTTAGACTCTAACCTCCCCAGCTCAAGTTCACCTCCGTTTGACCCTGGCATTTGGAAGCAGCTTTGGAATCTCAAAATTCACCCGAGAATTTCAAACTTCATTTGGCGTGCTGTAAAAGATTGTCTCCCTGTGGCTGATAACTTACATAAAAGACACCTCTCATCCTCCGCCATCTGCAAATTATGCAATGTTGCTAATGAAACAACTTGTCACATGCTTTTCGAGTGTCATCATGCTAGAGCAAGCTGGTTTGCTAGCATTTTTAATAATCATAGCCTTGTTACTTTCTCCTTTGCTTCTTTTGCTCACTGGTTATCTAGCATCTTCCAATTGTTGCATACCTCTGACTTGAAAAATCTGCCTCATCTTGCTATGTATATTTGCTGGAATATTTGGACCTCTAGAAACAAATTTCTATTTGAGGGTACTCTTGTTAATCCGCATCTAGCTTCCTCTCTTGCAGCTCACTCTTGCCTCGAATTTACGCAGGTGAATGGAATGGCTGTAGAATCTGAAGCTCCAGCTTTGAATCAACAAGCTTCGTGGTGTGCTCCCGGAGAGGAGAAGACGAAGTTCAACTGCGATGCGTCATGGGTGATGTCCTCCCTGCACTCGGGCGTAGCGGTGGTTGCCAGAAATCATCAAGGCCTCGTTATGAATGGTCTTACTGCCACTCGCTTAGCCTCCTCCCCACTGGAAGCTGAGCTTTTTGGAATCCGTTTAGCTCTAGATCTAATCTTCTCCTCCTTTGACTGTTCTAAGGTTGAGATAGAAACTGATTGTCTTACTGCTTTCTCCCTGCTTAGCAACCCTTTTCCAGATGTTCCTTGGAACTTAGAATTCCTTGTTGATAAGCTTAGGATTGACTTGAAGAAGTTGTCCGATGGTTGCTTTCTGTTCACCTCTCGCTCAAACAACCGTATAGCGGATTGTTTGAGCAAGCGATGCAGATTATCTACTCTTCCTCCCGATTGGATTTGTAACCCTCCCACGGAAATGGCTAACTTAATCCTTTCGGATTCTCTTGATTAATAGTACTTGTTCTTTCGCTCAAAAAAAAAAAGTCTATTTTCATAAATATGAATTTTGTGTAAAAAGCTCTGAAGAAAATGGTATCATTGGGATCCCAGAAAATATAATTTAAAAAAAATTATTACATAAGAGAGATTCGTATTTTTTTTCAAAATATTTTAAAACTACAGTTTTTGAATAGGCAATAAATAAATGCCAATAAATTACTTTATTTACATATAAAGTACATAAAATTTTGGATTACAGAGTTATTCAAATGTGATACTAAGTTATGACATTTTTTATAACAAAATAGCGATTGCAATGAAAATTTAATTTTTTTTGAGAAGATGAATAATAACGTAAAATTTATCAAAAAAAATAAGTTTAACACAAACTAATATTGAAAATACTTTTTATTCACAAAATAAGCCAGAGAGAGAGAGAGAGTGTATATGTAAAGAATATTGCAAAAATTTGGACCAAAATTTAGAAATTTTATTAAACAATATGAATTATTACAATAGATTAGTTATTAAATTTTAATACTGATGCTTGCAAGGCTGAAATTTTTTAAAGAGATTATCACTAGATCATTTTACATATATTTTACTGCGAGAGATGATTCAAGACGGATAACGTGAGGTTTCCAATACCATGTTGCATGGGTATTTTTGATTTTTTTTAAACTTTGATAAATCATAACTTTTGACGCATTATAATTTTTTGCTATTATACTTTATCCTTGAAAAAGCAATTCAACGATTTATACCAGTTTTTAGTTTTTCTTTTTGAGAAATTGAAATTTTTTGATGTACCACAAAAAAACTTAATTTGTCTGTTGAAAATTGATGTACCGTTGTAATTTTTTCAATTACGCTTCAATGACAATCAAAATCTTCAAAAAAAGTTGCATACAAATATTCAATACAAAATAAAATTTAGCTATTCCACTAGAATGAAATTTCCAAAAAAAAGGGTGCATGGATCATTTAATCTGAACCATTTTAATGCATACATATTTGACATTGTTCGTCACTCACTTCTATTCGTTTGCTCTTTTCAGAGAACATCAACAGAGAAGGATTTCACCATTAATATGCTTGTGATTGAATCAAGTTGCAAAAAGATGGACAACTGCTCGACCTTGTCTGCTTCGGAAAGGCTCTCCATACCTTGGTGGGTTAGTGTATTTCTGGCCAGTCTTTGCCGTGCAGCTGAAGCATATCTCGCGAGGCCCATGGTCGAGGCGCTCCAGGACATGGCGCAAAGGGCTTGGACAAATTTACATGGGTTGGTCCAAGAGGCTTGGAATAAGTTATGTGGGTGAAACGAAACGACTGTGGTAGATTTTGTTATTTTGTTGTATTATTTTTATAATACAAATTTTTTACTACTTCAATAGTTAATGTTTTGTTTTATTTTGTCTCGTTGTGTTGGTTAATTGATTTGCTTCAATAGTTCAAAAGTGTGTCTTTCATTACAGCTTGTTTGTTTTATTTTTGAACTTCATCCACTCAGTAAAAATATCAATGTTTTTTTTAGGAGTCAAAAGTGAGATGAAAATTTTCGCATCCAATTCGGTGCTACTTTATAATTTTGGAAAGTGAAAAAAGGGACAATTTTTCTTATTTTGTAACTTTAGAATACATATAATCGAACCAGAAAAAATGACGCGACTCTAAATAAAGAATTGGGACTTAATAAACTACAGCAAAGTATGCATTCTCAGAAGTTCTAACCATATAACACCAATCAAAACAAAGAAAGAATGCTCAATGACAAAGTATGAGAGCACAGTTGATCAACTGCAATCAAGCAGTTCATTCAGCTGATTTTCATATTATTGGGAGAAACGATAGGTAATAGTACAAAGGACACGAAAATGCGTGGACATAAACATAAAGTTAATTGGGTTATCCTTGCAAGAAAAAGATACGATGAATGAAGAATTGACAGCCGACTCTTAACTTCAAGAATAAGAGTATATCAGAAAGTTCAGTTGGTTAAGATGAGCAATAAGAACAAAATACCAATCTGGAAGCTGCTACAGCAATACTAGTGGAATAAATCAAGCAAGATATGCCCAGCGACCAAATCAAAGAAATTATAACTTAGAAACCATGATATCAAATGTTCATCATCCAAATTCCTATCATAACATACATATCTTATGTATATCAGAAGTCACTACTTTTTCCAATCACTAAATCAGTTTTTCCACTTAAAAAAATTCAATTTGTTTTTGCAAATGTTAATATTGTTAACAAAATATGTCAATATAATACTTAAAATATGTCAATGTTGAAAAATAAAATATACCAACATGGTCCACTTTTTATTTGGTACAATTTGAAATAGTTGCTTCATTTCGCACCCAATCCAAAGAAGAAAAAAAACGATGAATGTTCAATACGTTACGAGGAGCAATTAGAACAAAATACCAAGCTGGGAAACACTATAACAATACTAGTCGAATAAATCAAGCAACATACGCTGGGCAACCAAAACAACGAAATTCGAACTTAAAAAGAAGGATCGCAAATATTTATCTACCAAAAATAAAATTACATAGTTATCATATTTATCCGAAGACACTACGTGTCCAATCATTAATTCAGATTCCTAGTCAGAATCAGAATCAAAATGTAACATATCTGACTCCACCTGGAATGGAAGTAAAGACTTGGCATGCGGATTCTCCCAGTTAACCCACAGCCACCATCCTTTTGGGTAAACACTTACACGTTCAAGAGAAGGTATGGGCAGATGAATAGAAATGTCGGATAGATTTTCACAATCTCTCACTCTTATCCTCCGGACAGATGCACACATCAACTTTTCACTACTGATTCTTTGTAAACTTGGTAAACGTACCAATTTCAGAAGCTTTAGCTTTGGGAGATTGAGCATCCCGGTGGAATAACTGTTGCTGATATTGTTGTCCTCTTTGTCTTCGAATATCACCTCCATCGAGTAGCAGTTTATAACCATGAGATGCTCCAGGTTTTGAAGGTTCGAAAGCAGTTTTGCAGGAAATAGCTTCACAATTTTCGAGCAGAAGGAGATGTCCAGCTTGCGGAGATGGCAGAAAACATCAGGAGAAAGAGGCACGCTTGCTTCTGGTGAAGGGGCAGCAAACAGAAAGAGTAATCCATGCAAACTGTTTAATTCCAGAATCTCGAGGCTTTCAAACGAAATTCCGCTGGAGGAGGAGGAGGGGAAGTAACACAGATAGTCTAAACCTCCACACTCACGGATACATAAGCATCTCAGTCCAGCACAACTCTGCAGTACTATGCTCTTCCAGATAACAGCTGACGGCCAAATAATCTCCAAACATTGTGCAGTTGCTGGAAGGCATATGGACTGTGGATCACCATATTCAGACCCGGATATAAATCTGACCACCTTGGAATAAACTAAACCAAGAGCCGAATATGTTTTGTAGTACTCAGACCGTACCACCATGGAATAAACTACACCAAAAACAGAATCAGAATCTGTTTTGTGGTACTCAGACAGATCCTTAAAGCCATTGATCTTCTCATCTCCAATGCAAATTAAGTATTGCTTCAATTTCAGCCTCTCGATGACATTCATCACATGAAATGATTCGCTTATTCTGGAAAACTTCAAACCACATATTAGTATTTCCAAATCCTTAAGGGCTGCTAGTTCCACTCCATTGCCAATGCAATTAAGCACAAGACAGTGTAGACCAGAAAGACTGGTTAATAAACCATCTGGTAACTCACATATCTTTGTTCCAAAGATATTAAGATAATTCAGGCCAACTAGAAATTCCATGCCATGAGGGACTTTAACAATGCCGGAATCGCTCATATCCAATTTCTTCAATGCCACTAGTTTTGATACTCGTGGCAATTTCTTCAATCTTGTGCAAGAACTAACATTCAATGATGTCAGATTCACCAAGTTCCATACGCAATAGGGCAACCTCCCGATACTGGTAAAAGAAAGATCAAGTACTTCGAGAGTGGAAAAATGTTGAAAGAAAGAATCCTCTATCGATTTAAGATACCTGTTACCACACAAGTAGAGTGATGAGAGCCGTGGACACTTTGGTGCGTGGCTCGAGTCAATCCTTGTGATGTTGGTGTTAATTAAGAACACTTCCTCCAAAACACTTGTCCATTTCTCATCGCGGGGAAGATCTTTTAGTTTTTTTTTACACACTTCAATTAAAACATTATCTCTTTCCTTCTTTATTAAGATACCCATAACCTCCACTAATCCATGCAATCTCACCTCTGGCTTGAGTTGCAACAAGCTAACATCTTTTAGTAGATTAAGTGAGTGATCCATATCTTCAAATTCTATTGCTCGGCTCTCATGTCCCGCAATTGCTTTGTTGGCAACCAAATAATGAATCATTACATGTTTATTGATCAACATATTATAATCAACTTCATCTCCATCTTTGTCTTTGTCTTCGTAGTATCCTCTCTGAAATATTAATGAACAAAAGGCGAAAACTTTTTTCAATGTTGTTTTACGCAACGCATTGTAACTTAGCTTCAATGAATCGAATATCTCCATTATCTGCGCCCTCGGTTGTATTCCTTTCAATTCTTCTGATACATTTCTCCATTCTCTTAAGTCAACTACACCCCTCATGCATTTCGCAATCGTGACAATCCCAAGAGGCAAACCTTTGCATTGTTCTACAATGGATCTAGCCACCTCTTTAATTTGAGGAGCAAGTGTTGCGGCATTCCCAAGAGTATATAAGAACAAAGCCCAACTTTCTTTCTCTGAGAGGGTATTCAGATTGATAATTTGTTGGCATCCCATTTGTCGGCACACGCTCTGAATACGGGACGTGATGACCAACTTACAAGCATCGCACCCAATGGGGACTCCAACACGTTCAAGATCAATGAATTCCCAAACGTCGTCCAAAATGAGAACCGATTTTTTCTTTTCCACCAATGCTTCCCGTAGTCTTGCTGCACAAATATTCTCGTCTCCAAAACACGGCAAGCTCAAATGCACAGCCTCTGCGATGACATTCTGTAGCTTTCTTATACTGCAAACTTGTGACACACCAACCCAATAAACATGGTTGAATGGATTAGGATCAGCTAGAAGCCTATTGTTGATATATTTGGCTAGTGCAGTTTTCCCTATGCCTCCCATGCCCCAAAGACCCACCCCTTGCACATTCCCAACCATCAGCCAAGACCAAACTTCATCCACATCATCCAGAAATGAATCATCCACAAATGCAGGTGTGAGCAATTTGATCCCTTGGGTCGTCGTCCTTGCTTCGAGTTGTAGTGACTCTGGATGCACGAGACGCTGGTCTTCTTCGCGTGCTTGTGACAGATCTGCACTGTTAGTCCCCTCGGTTATGGGTTCCCTGTGCTCCACACAGATTTCCTCTTCTCCTCCCTCACCCATCCCCCCGCTGCCTCCTGCCCCACCTCCTGATTGCAGGTTGAAGCACAAACTCCCAGCTGCATCGCTCTTATGCCTTTTGTCGATTTCTGCCAACTCGCGCATCACCTCACTGGGTACTTTCTCACACAGACTTATACCTTGATTAGGAGTCCGGAGCAGGTGGCTCTTCAACCTGGAAACGGAAGGCCTGCCCTTAAAGAGAGTTGAACAGTGCTTGCATTTCACGCCATCGGGTAATTTCTCCATGTGATTCCACACGTACTCATCCTTTCTCTTACCCATCTCTACCAACATAAACAAACATCAGGAAGGAAAAAAATCGATAGTTTCTGGTTTAGTACTTTTTTGGTTCAGCTACTCACTCCGAATCCGAGTTTCTTACTACTCACTCCAAAGACGCCATGCAATTGAAGCAAATCAAAGAATCCAATAAACCCCTTCACCTAACTAATAAAAAAATAACAAAACGTTTGTGCTGCAGTACATTAAAACCGTCTTGTAAATAAGAAAGTACCTGGCGATCGGATTCCTTCAGATGACGAAAATCCTATTGTGGTCGCTGAGGCAGAGCGAGATCTGAGAATTTCGATATCGTTGACCCGCCTTTACTTTGTTTCAGTTTAAACAGATGGAAGATGTCCACCGTTGACCGCTTCAAAAGGGTTACAACTTATATGATCAGTTTTTAGTTAATGAACCAGAAATAATGTTGTTCTAATTTATTCAAGTCACCAAAAATTTAAACTTAGAACATAACAAGGGTGATCAAACTTGGGGCTACAAGTTCCCTGGAGCTTGTTAACGAAAAAAAATTACCTGGAGCTTGGAATCCCAGAGATGAACAAAATCCTCCACTGGTGGCCAGGCTAGAGCGAGATGGAGAGCAAATAGAACGAAATCCGATGTCGTTGACCTGCATTTACTCTGTTTTAAGTTTCTTCTTCTTCTTTCTTCTGAGGTTACTCAGCTTTAAGTTTACACCGAAAGAACATGTGTTTCGGGGCGTTGACCCCAGAGAAAATGGTTATATTATCGCACAATTCTTCTTGGGTTGGCCTGTGAGCAGCATATTTTGCATTGCAATTGGCATTTCTAATATCTACAATTCTAGATGCCGTGTTACTATGAGTTTCTTTCATCTAATTATTTCAAAAAATTAAGATCTATAGTAAAAAAATGAAATTAGGTAGAAGAAACTGCCGTCAATTATAATTAAAAGATAAAGTCTACTTTAATATTTTGTGGTTTTGACAAACACCACCAACTTGTAAAATTTTGTAAAGAGATGATATAGGCTTTGTTTTGATAGAAAATCAAATAACATCCACTAGCATGTCATGTCATTAGTTTATTGTCATGTTACATATAAAAAATATTTGTACCCATATTGCTCGGCTCTTACCTGGACACCGACATGCCATCGATCTCATCCACTTCAGATTCGAATTTAAATACCATCAAGTTTGTCCCTTTTTTCTCAAATTAGTCAAATGGCATAATACTGCAGATAAAATTAATGATGCAACATGATAAATTGATAAAATTAATGACATTCAATATAATATAATATATTGAATAGCTCAAATAAGTAGGTGTCACTTCGTTGTCATTAATGTAAAACCCATGACGAGGATTTCACAAGATAGTAATGAGTGAGTGAAAGCACGGTATTACAAAGTAGTGGATTGAATTTTCAAAAAAAAAAATTAACACTAATCGTCCATGAAAAATTACGCATTGAAATTCCAAGGCAAGTGCTGAAAACCCGACGGCCTCCATTGCTACGGGACGCTAAAGTACACCCGGAAAACGTTGACTCATCGTTTCCTTTTCCATTCATCAAAAAGGACATTTTCCCGAGTCCCTCCCGACTCGCTTGCTAATCAACTTTTTTATTGATAACTATATCATCTTATTAGTATGCATTAAAAAGTAGGGTGGCAGTTGATTAAAAACGGAATTTATATTGAATTCAACTTTTTTTTATAAGTGAGTTTAAACTTTACGAGTATAAAATATTACATTGAGAGAATTCTTAAATAATAAGAAGAGACACTCAATTACAACAACAGACACGGAATAATCTCGATGATGATGAACACAAAGAAACTCAATTAAGCTCTCGCGGAAATTAGCTTACCGAGGTCAGTTCTCAACCTCATATAGATAGACGCGCGAGTTCTTCAAGTATGGAAATATGTTAACCAATCCTTATTATGCACAGAGCATCCCGGGAGAACGATTTCGCCACGAACATGCTTGTAACCACCACGACAAGTTGCAAAAAACAGAATTGCACATCGGAGCAGACGATGGTCCTCTGGGCGCTCCATATTTTGTCGGTCGTCGAAGCCAGGCTCGAGATGGACAACTCGCGGTACTACTGCTGGGTGAGAGAATGCCGATTGTTGGCAAATTTTTACTACTCTACATTGTCCGCATCAAGAATGCTCACCAGTTCCTTGGTGGGTTCGTGTGTTTCTTGCCGGTCTTTACCTTGTAGTTGAAGCACATCTCTCAAGACCAGTGATATTTGTTGGTGGTCTCAGTTACTCCAGAATCTGGACCAAAGGGGACGCAGTTACATGAGCTCGTTCAAGATGCCTGGGATAAGTAATGTGGGTGTTCTGCAAAAAATATGTTAAAACATCAAAACAAATTTGGTCAAAATGATGAGTGAGAACTCCATATAGTTTTTGCAAAATGACTTTCATTTCTTGATGAAGATCCAAGCTCTTCTATTTTTTTTTTTAAATTCCTCTAACTTTCTTTATTGAATCCTCATGAGAGTCGGTCAATGAGATTTTAGATATTTACCCCTGAGTGAGGTTCAACTTTTTTATCATTAAATTAAAATTTATTAAGATTTTCTCTCTAATTAAATCATCGGGTAAAAAACCAGCCAAATAGCTTGTAGCTAGTTAGGCATAAAAAATTATGAAAATGTAGAAGGTCCAAGGTATAAAACTTGAGATTATTATGGTGTTGAAATTTAATTTTCGAAAAAAGTTACAAAATCAATTCTCCAACACTTGTCAATTCAAATCCATTTACGTTTACTGTTGCATAATATTTCTGTAAGACCTCAATAAAAAAAGGCATCCAAATACTCTCTCTCATCTAATTTTGATTAAAAATTAGCTGATTTTATGTGAATATTATTATGTACACGCTTTGAAAAGTTTGGGCAAGCTCTCTGGCAGTTGGAAGCTCAAGAGACCAGAGGCGACGGCCCCCGTTGCTACGGGACGCTACTCTATTCTACTCTACTATGCCGGAAAGGTCTAGGCGAGATTTGTTTAAGAGGGCAAGTTCAAGTTTAGTTGACACCTCATCCAAAATGTAGATGCGAGTTTTTTGTAATTCCTGCAAGCGTATTGATTAGAATTCTCTACAATTAAACTCTTATGCTCAAAACTCGATATACTAATTTGTATTGGACCAATCTAAAAAAACTCAATACACTTATAGTTTATTTAATGTTTTAGTATCTTCTCAGTAAAAGTAAAGAAGAAAGGTATTGGACCAATCTAAAAAAACTCAATACACTTATAGTTTATTAAATGTTTTAGTATCTCCTCAGTAAAATTAAAGAAGAAAGGTTTTGGACCAATCTAAAAAAACTCCATACATTAATTTGTATTAAAAAAACTTACACTTGCAGTTTATTTAATGTTTTAGTATCCCCGCAGTAAAAGTAAAGAAGAAAGGTATTCAAATACTCTCTCGTCTATTGTGATATAGAAATTAGTTGATTCTCTCTTGTCATGTGCATTGTACACGCTTTGAAAACACTGGACAATCTCTACGCGACGGCCTCCATGACTACGGGACGCTACTCTACACCCAGGAGGACAATTCTCTCCGTTAGCTGCACTTTTCCTCGTTTCATATATATTAAAGTCAACAACAACTATACCCCACATAGGCTTTTAAATACCCCGACCCAAACAAATCCTTAAACTCATCTCTCCTCTTCTCTCTCAGTCCTCCTCTTCCTCTGTACCTAAGAGGCCAATTACACAAGTGTCAGGTAAAAGCTCTTTAATATATGAGACAATAAATAAGAAAGATATTTCATTACGGCTCTCTGAAATTCAGAATGATGTTTGTTCTTTGTAGGTGAAATGGGATTCAGCAACACAGCAACAACATCTCTAGTGGTGGTCATCGCCATCTTCGTTGCTGCATTCGGTTGCTTGCCCAGGTCCGTCTTCAATAATATGAATATGAATTCTCTATTATGTATATTCGGGCTCGTTCCTCACTCTCTTCGCTACTCCTTTCTCTTATCACAGAGCATCCGCCGAGAATGATTTCTCCATCAACATGCTTGTGGCCGGATCAAGCTGCAAAAGCCAAAACTACACGGAGCAGCAGACGGTGCTCCTCTGGGCGCTCGACATTATGTCTGTCCTGGAAGCGAGGCTCGAGATGGACAAATCGACTTACTACGACTGGGTGAGAAAATGTCGCCTCATCACCAGTTTCTACTACTCGACCTTGTCTGCTTTGGAACGGCTCTCGATTCCTTGGTGGGTTAGTGTGTTTCTTGCTGGTCTCTGTCTTGCAGCTGAAGCATATCTTGCGTGGCCCATGGTTGAAGCGCTTCAGGACATGACCCAAAGGGCTTGGCCAAAGTTACATGGGCTGGCCCAAAGGGCTTGGAACAAGTTATATGGGTGAAACAATTGTTGCAAATGATGTTGTTGTTGTATTGTTTACGTCAATAGTTAATGTAACGATGTATTTTGTTTGGTTGTGTTGTTGAATTTTGTTGGCGAGTGCCATACACTTTTATACATCAAGAAATATTTTGGATGTGATTGATTCGGTTGATAAAATTACTTCGATAATTCAACATTTTGGGTTTCATTGTGTGTTTTCTGTTTTGAAGAGTAACTATGTCGAAGACTATTAATGATACTATTTGTAATTGACAAAAAAAATTAACAATTATGAAACAAACGTAACCGTTGAGAGATCCGCGATTGGAAAAAGAGGTGGGCCACTGTCCCTTTGTTTGGGAAGAAAGTAGATGTACACTAATTGTACAAATTGAAATTTACTCTCTCGTATGTCAATAATTCTTCTTAGTGTAACTTATAATTAAGTTTACCAACTTGAACCAATTAAATTAACCTGAGATGACAAAAATACTCTTCTGGTCGCCCAGATCTGAGAATTTCGGTGCCGTTGACCTGCCTTTTCTTTATTTCGCTATAAATGGTCACGTGTCCCGGTCCAAAGAGGGAATGGATACCCTGCCAAGGATTGATATTCTCCCTATATAGGGAGGAGGCTAAATGTGTAAATTACCCATTACTCAATCACTTTTTCTCTCTCCCTCCACGTTTTTTCTACTTTTCTGACTTTTCATCTTCCAACAACATCTTCAGTTGCATTACTGGTTTGTTTTGTTGTATTGGTGGTTTATTTGGTTGCATTGCTGGTTCAGTTGGTTGCATTACTAGTTTATTTGGTTGCATTACTGGTTCAGTTGGTTGGATTGCTGGTTTGTTTGGTTGTATTGCTGGTTTTATTGGTTCCAATATTGGTTTGAGGGGTTGCATTGCTGGTTTAAGGGATTGAATTACTGGTTTTTTTTTGCGTTAATGGTTTGTTCAATTGTATTACTGGTTTGCTTTGTTGCATTGGTGGTTATTTGGTTGCATTACTTGTTCTGTTGGTTGCATTGCTGGTTTGTTTGGTTGTATTACTGGTTTCATTGGTTCTAATGCTGGTTTGAGGGGTTGCATTGTTGGTTTAAGGGATTGAATTACTCATTTTTTTGTTGCATTAATGGTTTGTTCAGTTGTATTAATCGTTTGTTTTGTTGCATTGGTGGTTTATTTAGTTGTATTGCTGGTTCAGTTGGTTGCATTGCTGGTTTGTTGGTTGTATTGCTAGTTTCATTGGTTCCAATGCTGGTTTGAGGGGTTGTATTGCTGGTTTAAGAGATTGAATTACTGGTTGTTTTGGTTGCATTGCTGGTTTCACGAGACCGACGAGGCCGGGGGAATGTGAACAGTTTTTTTTCAAATCTTCTTTTGCTAATTAATTGCTGGTTCAAAATTTAAAAATCCCTAAAAAATAGCAATCATTACTTCAAAAGTAGCAACTACTACCTAAAAAGTAGGAATCATTAATTATTAAAATTTATTAGTTTTGAGCAAAAGTCTTAAATGTCCTTGGTAATTAATAGCCATTAGATGAGAATATTTAAGAATATATTCTGATCTAATGGCCCAAATTGTAGTCTCTATATAGGAAGAGTTTTAATCCTTGGCACCCAATCCAATCTCGTCCGAAGAAAGTAAGAAACTATAAAGCTACATTCGAGACGCTACGGATGGCCATTGGACGCCACGTGTACAGCTCGAAGGTCATTTTCGTGTGCAGTCATTTCCGCGACTTTAAAATGCAGGGGGAGGAATATTCTCCCCCATAAGGAAACGCATAGGACGTTTATAATTTAAAAATATAATTCAATTTTAAAAATGCGCAAAAATTACATTATTAATATATTTATTCGTAAATAATATGTTTTTAGTTAATAAACCAAAAGTACCATTGTGCTAATTTTGCTCACAGAAAAATTCTTAACAACACATCGGAATCGTGAAGTTAAACTTGAAAATTCACTCTAAAAAATATTATGTCATTGCCGAATCTATCGCAATAAATGTGTTATTGTTGCATTTTTTATTATTTGAAATAGAATTTTTTTTTAACCTGATTGATTTAACTTATCCCGGCAAAGTTATTAGTCTTTAAAAATAACAAATTTATCTCATATAAATCTATTCGAATCAATTTACGTTTACAGAGTTATACAATATTTTACTAACACCTCCGTGAAAGTTTTTTTTTTTCCAAAAGAGAGGTACTCAAATACTGTCTCATCTCATTTTGATTTTGATTTATATATGATAGGATTAAATCCATGTATAAATTGATCAAACACAACATAAACGGGTAAATCACTCATGAACTAAGCTTTTTTCCAGAGTCATGCAATATCTCATCCTAAAAATTATTACTAATATCCTTATAAGTGAAATCTCTTCTTATAAAATTGTGTCGCTTACTTCGATAAAATAATTAGCGAAAAAATCTCGTGGAAAAGTTTCGCAAAAAGAAAAAGCACCTCTATATCGCAAGAGATCCCCGCATGTCATCGTAGATCGAAGAGTACAATGGGTGAAACTAACTCCCCCCAAGCTATCAAAATAAACATATAAACAAACATATAAACAAGAGACAAAAGTAACATCTGAAATAACAAAATCAGTAGAAATTGCAAAACCTGCTTGGAGAGAGCATCTGCAATTTCTTTACGTTCCAAACCTGCTTTGATGGGAATTAAGAAATTAAGAAATTAGTTGATTCTGCTGTGGAAAAAATATTATTTGTTTTAGCGATACAGGATATGCCAGGATGTGACGAAAGTCAAAGTAAAAAATGTTTCAGTGTGTAATTTTGGAATAAAATTTAGCTGATTATATGTGGACCAATAATGATCATGCGTATACCACCAAGTACACGCTCTGAAAGACCCAACGCGACGGTGCACATTGCTACGGTACGCTACTCTAGTCGTACGAGTATGAACAGAACACCTCATCCAACATTTACTTGCACCTTTCCTTATCCCATATATTTTAAAGTCGACACCATCTATACCATATCTTAATATTTAAAAATTAAGATTAGTGGAGCAAATTTGAAACAAAACATTATGGAGAGACTGCCTCCCTAATTAAATATGATGTGTTTAATTCAAATATAAAATATGCGACCAATAATTAGATCAATCGTTTAAGGTGTTTTTATAGTTTAATCTGTAAGGTTCTTGACAGACGTCAGATCCTCACGACTGAATTTTTCGATTTAATTTTGTCTCTCTAAGACTCTTAATTTGACATAGATAGATTTTTTAAATTTCAATATGTTGTTTATTTTATAAAAACATATCACATATTCACAAAGGATAGTATATCTTTTTATGACTGGTATTAATCAATAAAGGTTCATATTTTTCATCATGGGCACAAATATTAGGTCGAATTATGATATATTTTTTTATGAATTCCTAAAACATCAAAATATGACCATTGTCTTGAAGAAGAGTTTAGATCGGTTGACAGAAAGCCCGTTATTATACATGTTCATCTCCCAATGTGAAGTTGACACGTGTGTTTCTTGCTGGTCTCTGTCTTGCGGCTGAAGCATATCTTGCAAGGCCCATGGTTGAAGCGCTTCAGGACATGGCCCAAATGGCTTGGCCAAAATTACATGGGCTGGCCCAAAGAGCTTGGAATAAGTTATGTGGGTGAAACGATTGTTGCACATGTTGTTGTGTTGTTTAGTCAATAGTTAATGTCACGATGTATTTTGTTTGGTTGTGTTGTTGAATCTTGTTGACGAGTGCCTTCTTTTTCATACACTTCTATACATCAAGAAATATTTTGGATGTGCTTGATTCGACTGACTGAAGTTACTTCAACAATTCAACATTTTTCGTTTAATTAGGTTCTCTCCTTTTTTTGAAGAGTAACTATGTCCAAGACTATGAAAGATATTATTTGTAATTTTCCAAAAAAATTAACAGATCATTAAACGAGCCTAATCGTTGATAGGTTCCCGCCTGGAAAAAGGGGAGGAACATCACCCTTTTGTTTTGGGAAGAAAGTAGATGCGGATTGGATGCCATGTGTACAAGTTGAAAGTCATCTCGTGTGTCCACAATTTTTCTTAGTACAACTTATAATTAATTTTATCTACTTAAACCAATTTAGAAATAATAAGGAGTGGGAAAAAAATAACGACAAATTAATCAGATGATCATTTTAGCTAGATTAATTTGTTATATTTTTTTATTAATAAATTTTTATAATAATTATATAGTGTCTAGGTTTGAATTCTAAAACTCCAACAAAATTTATTCACTTTATATAGCAGGCACGTGGCACACCACGTGAGTCCACCTTGCCACATGGCACCACGTGGCATACACATGGCACCATGTGGTGTGCATGTGGCCTACCATTTGGCATCTCCTTATCCCTCATATTTTTCCTACAAAAGGAAAAATCCGGTGTAACTGAAAACTAAGTTTTCTATCAAGAAATCACTCACAGAAACAAAATTACAGATTAGTTATGCACTTTTCTAGAGATTTTCAATCAAGGAAAATTGTGAAAATCAAGCTACTTATTCGTTCGATTGTGATCGATTGTGATCGTGACTCGACCAGCAACTTACAACAGCTGATCTGGACGTATGCATACACTCGCTTCAAATAGTAAGTGTGATTTAATTAACGTATTAGTTATTTAATAAAATAGAATTGGGAAGTAATTAATCAATAATTATGGTCCGAATCCAAGAAAGATTATTGAAGATCTTGCTTGAGCCATTTTATAACGTATAGTTCCTTTTTTAGAGCTAAAAATGTACTCTTCCTAGTGTGGTTTGTAATTGACAAAAGTATATGTCAAGAGTAAGCTCCTTATGGCTTCGGTTATGACAATCAGATTGTTATGGTTGACCACGACACTATCTTTAGGTTCTGTGAGTCTCATAGTTTCAGTTAGTTAGTGAATTCCCGAAATGACGTCTCTTTCATCTCCTTGTGGTAGATGTTGATGCACATTTACAGTTTTGTTAATTTTTTAGAGTAAGAAGTAAATGTCAAATTTGAGAACTAGTTGGGTATTAGCCTTTAATTGATGTCCAGAAATAGAGAGCATTGACCACGATGACCCTATATGCCAACCCACCAGTTGCGATCATCCTTTTACTATGCTTTGCTTATAACTATAGAAATTTAATTGCACATAGTTGACTCCTTTAAATTTTTCCTATTTATTAGTTTAATATTTAACTATGCCAATTGAATAAAATTCACGCGAACTCGAGAAAGTAGAGTGAACTATTAAATCAATGTCTTTAAATAATTACAAAAATTATTCTGAGTTGACAAATAATGGTAACAACATAGCACATATTTTTATCATCGCTGATAAAATCTAATAGTAAATTATTCCTTCATTAGTAAGATATCATGATCTTCACCAACATGTGCAATATTGACATGTGTATTTTTTTTGCAATATAGACATTTTTTTATGTGATACCAAATCGTATTGGTCCCATAGTTTTTGAATTTTTGCAAAAGATCTCCAACGAATATATTTTCATATTTTTTTATTTTTGCAATATCAACATTTTTATAATATGATACTAGCCTGTGTAAATATATATATTTTTTACTTTTGTCTTATGATTTTTAAATTTTTGTAAATAAAACCCATTTTGTAAGGTTCAAATAATGATTCTTTACATTATTCATCTCTGACTTGAATATCAACAAGCTAGCATTTCCCGTATGGTTCGATGTTATATTACGCAGCTCATCGCAACTTAGCTTCAATGAATAAAATGCCTCCATTATCTCAACATCATTAGTGACCCTTTCATTTTTCATTATATTTCTCAATTCTCTCAAGTCACCCACCCCTCTCATGGATTTTGCGACTGTCATAATCGCAAAAGGCACCTTTACTTTGTTTTATAACAAATATTGATTTCAATGTATGAAGCAATTGTTATTACATCTTTAATAGTAACCAAAAACAAATTCCAACTTTGTTGCTTTGATAGAGTATGTAGCTTGAAATCTGTTAGCACTCATTTAAGTGTCACACACTTATATTACGGGATGTGGCGACCAACTTGCTAGCATCGCACATAAGGGGGCTCAAACATGCTTAATATATCAACATAGCACAAACATCATCCAATATGAGAAAACAAATTTTTTTCTACCAATGTCTTCTTTTAGTCTTGGCACACAAATATTCTCATCTCCACAAAAATATAACCTCGCACCACATGAAAGAGTATTATATACCTTTCTGATGCTACAATCTTGTGATACGCCAACCCAATAAAAATGATAGAATGGACTAGGATCGGTTAGAAACTTATTATTTATATATTTTACTAGTACATTTTTATAGGGCTTTTTTCTCTAAAACTAGGGAATTGATAAAAGGATAATTTTAGAAAATATAAAGAAAACAAATCAAAATGGTTTTTACTTTCTTATGCAATGGACCTATATGCATTAGAAAATTATGTAGATGCTTGAGTCTCACAATGCCTTTTTGTTCTTTTTTTTTACATTCAATTTTTGTGGTTTTGCATTATGCAGCATTATGTTGCACATTGAAAAAATCTTAGATATCAAAGTATGATGATATGATCTTCTAAAAAATGTACCCTACACTATGTAATGAGTGGGTGGAGGACATGACCACGGGGATGGCCACACGAGATGTGCCTTCTGCACTTACTATGGCGGGCATATGGAGAGGACGGCCATGTCAGTGCTAGATGATGATGATTATTGTTGTTTGTTTTATTTCTTATTTTTTATATTTTACTTTTACTTTTCCTTGATTCTTTATTTTTTTTTCTTGTGGCCTCTTCGAAGTGGATTAATCATTTAGATCTAGACAAAGACTAGACAAAAAGGGCAATATGCATAAAAAATAGAGTATTCTATAAGCTTTGAGAATGAGATTGAATATGTGTGCGTGTGTGTGAAAACAGATGCGCATTATCGTTAACTATTTTTGAAATGAGTTCATGCATGATTAACAAAAACAAACATTAACCAAAATAAATATTGAACACCAAACTGAACACCGACATAAGAAACATAATAACATATAACACCAACTTATGGAGTACTTTGTTATCTTTATAAAATTTTAATTTTTTGCCTAAATGATTTTATTTTGCTGAGAATTGTTACTAAGATTTAGTGTTTGTTTGACTTCTTAGACAATGACTCATAGAATGGATCACCTAAGCAAAAATCTAGTAGTTCAATCTTGACATATGTATTTTTTGGGATTCTTTTGTGAACTTGTGTTCCAAATGTTTTGCTTATAAATCCAAAAAATTAGATATACATGGTGAGAAATATTATTTATAAGTGTTCGTGTACCATTACTTCCTCTATGAATTAGTTGTTTAGTTTTCTCTTTTTTGCCTCTTCTTTGAGCAGCTTTCTATCATTTATTCTCAATCACTTCTCGAATTTGAATTTTGGACGAGTATTCGGGCATTCTATTTATGCTTTTGGTATGACTATGCCAATTGATTTAGTAGCTTTGGTCGTCAACTACAACAAGAGCAATATGACTGAATTTTTTATATACAACAAAAACATGAAAATTTATAATTAGACCTGATCATGGTTTGAATTTGAACAAATTTGAATCAAATTATTTTGAATTTGAATTCATCAAAATATGGGTGAACAAAATAATAGAACTTTTTCAATATTGGTTTATGCAACGCATTGTAACTTAGTTTCAATGACTCAAATAGTTCCATTATCTTTGGCATTAGTTGTGACCCTTTCAATTATTTTGATACATTTCTCCAATATCTTAGGTCAACCACACCTCTCATGCATTTTAAGATTAATATTGCCAATACTCTAATTAGATTAGGAAATGTTGTTGCATTCCCATGAGTATCTAAGAACAAAGCCAACTTAATAATTTGTTGACATCCAATTTGTCAGCACGTGCTTAGAATACGAGATGTGATAATCAACTTACAAGCATGGGACCCAATTGGAATTCCAACACATTCCAGATCAACAATTCCCAAACATCTTCCAAAATGGGAACCGATTATTTCTTTTTCATCATTGCTTCCTGCATTATTGCTGCATAGATATTCATGCCTGCTCAAACCCATAGCCTCTGCAATGGCACTCTGTAGCTTTCTTATACTGCAATTTGAGACACGCCAACCCAGTACACATGATGGAATGGATTCAGATCACTTAGAAGCTTATTGTTGAGCAGCATCATTCACTATTTTTGAAATGTGTTCATGTATAATTAACAAAAACAAACATTAACCGAATTGAACATTGAACACCAAGCCAAACACCGAAATAGAAAAACATAAGAACATAATATCACCAACTTATGAAATATTTTGTTAGCTTTATAATTATTTGATTTTTTTGCCCAAATGATTTATTTTGGTGAGAATGGTCACTAAACAACTTGATATTAAGAATTAGTCTTTGTTTGACTTCTTAGACTATGACTCATAGAATGGATCACTTAAGCAAAAATCTAATAGTTCGAGTTTGACATATGTATTTTTTGGGATTCCTCTGTGAACTTGTGTTCCAATTATTTTGCTTAGATATCCACAAAATCAAATATATATGGTGAAAAATATTAGATATAAGTGTTTATGTACCATTACTTCCTCTATGAATTGGTTGTTTAGTTTTCTCTTTTTTGCCTCCTCTATGAGCAGCTTCTTACCATTTTTCCTTAATTGCTTCTCGAATTTAAATTATGGACAAGTATTCGGGCATTCTATTTGCACTTTTGGTATGACTATTCTAATTGATTTAGTAGCTTTGGTCATCAACTCCACTATGAGCTAGATGACTTGATTTTATGTGCCACAAAAACATGAACATTTATAATTAGACTTGACCATGGTTCTAATTTGAACATCAAATTATTTTGAATTTGAATTCATCAAAATATTAAACCATATTTAATTTGTCCAAGCAAGAATCAAATATAAATTATAAATCTTTGAATTAGAACTAACTACAAATTGAATTTAAATTAATACTAAAATATTTAATATTTATTTAAAATTTTAAAATAGGAATAAGTGTTAAAAATTTTTGGAAAAAAGAAATAAACTATTGTTTGATTTGCATTTATTGTTCTGAAATAAGTTACATACGATTCAAAATTTTAAGATTGCAGGGTTTAAAATTTAGGGTTTTGTATATAATTAAATTTAGAATTTATGATTTATGATTCATAGTTTCACTGTTTTAGGATTTAGAATTTTAAGGTTTAGGGTTTATGATTTAGGGATTTAAGTGATCTTGTTAACTTTTTGGATTGTTGAATATTGAATCAATATTTTTCCGTTGAGCTACATCATGGACGTTCATCATTTATTTCGGAATAGGATAGGTAAAAAAAAGGCAAAAAACAATTTATGGCCATTGCTTTGCAAACTCTAACATCATCTTCCACTTTGAAAAACCCAATCCATGCCTCCGCCAAATTTCCTGCTCTCCCAAATATTTGGGTTTAAATTTTTGGCCCGCCTACGCCCAAAAAGATTTTTTTTTCAAAAAGTTGCTAGTTTATGATAAATTATAAAAATGGTACCTCAAAAAATGTAGTTACCAAATTGATTTTCATGTAAGATAATAATAGCAAGTCACAAAAAAATTATCCGCAACTACCAAGTCACATGAAAATTTTCGTGTTAAAATTTTTAATTTTTCTAAAAAATTAAGATTTTGGTTAATGTTTTTTAAAATTTCCTGAAATTTTTCTGAAAATCAGGTATATTTTGAGAATTATGTGCGCAAAATTGTAGCTCAATATGAATTATATTCTATTTTCTATGCCCATTGTGATACCTTAAGATTCAACATAAACTTACTCATAGATTAAACAAATTGGTTAATTTAAGACAAAATTGCTCTTAGCAGTGAATTAGGACGTACAACACTCGAAGAGTTTGTTAGCTATTATTTTCAAAAATGAAATAAAAAAGAGAGTAGTTTGTTAGCCGGCTTAGCTCGCTACACAGATTTATTATTATCTTTTTCTTTTTGTTAACTATTCTTTTCAAAAATGAAATAAAAAAGAGAGTAGTTTGTTAGCCAGCTTAGCTTGCTATACATATTTATTAGGGAAAAGTACACTTAGGTAAATAATCCTTATTACCTCCACCATTACCAAAAAAAAACCCTCAAAATTTGTTAATTCTGAGACCTCATGTATGCTAGAACTTCCTTTTTGGTAAATAATTTTACCATCCGGCATTTTGCTGCTTTTTGGATTGCTAGAGTTTGCATAACGTCGTCAGATTCGAGAGAGATAATTATGTTAAATTATGGACCATGCTAGCTCGAGTTTATGTGGCTGGAGTAGCTAAATACAGGAATATTTGTGCAGCAAGAATACCAAAAGCAATTGTGAAAAAGAAAAAAAATGTTTCTCATCTTGGATGAAGTTTGGGAATCTGTTGATGTAGAATATGTTGGAATCCCAATTAGGTCCCATGCTTATATGTTCATCATCATATTCTGTATTCTGATGAGATTATTAAGCTGGATACTCTCTCATTGAAATGAAGTTGATTAGTTCTTCGATGCTCTTGGTAATGCAATAACACTTTCTAATTGTGTTGGCAATATCAATTGTAGAACAAATGCGAAGGTTTGACTCTTGCAATTGTGATGATCGCAAACTGCATGAGAGATGTGGTTGACCTAAGATATTTGAGAATGTATTAGAAGAATTGAAAAGATCACAATCAATTGTGATGATCACTCTCTCATTGAAGCTAAGTTACAATGCAGTGCATAAACTAACATTGAAAAAGTTCTTTGTTTTTAATTTGTTCATTATTATTTGAGAGAGGATGCTATAAACACGACCATGAAGACGAATAATCAAAGATATTTTGTCGATCAATAAAGAATTAATCTCAATATCTGGTTGCCAACAAAGTGACCGAGAGATTAGAGAGTCGCCGGGGAAATAGAATTTGATGATATGGATCTCTCGCTCGATCTAATAGAAGATGGTAACTTGTTGCAACTGAAGGGACATATGACATTGCATAGATTAATAAAGGTTATGGGTATCTCTTATCTAGGGATGGCAATTAGACCCGGATCCTAAGGGTCTACCCGGTTTTAAATTCGAATGGTCTAGGATCTGTTGACTTTGACCGGGTCCTAGATCCAAATCCTGCCCGAATCCTGATATTTAAAAAGGATAAAGGTATAGATATGGACTTATAGGATCCTATCCGGATCCTACCCGAATTATATATATATATATATATATATATATGAATATACCCAGTAAGTTAGTAACATATGCTATGCTATTTAACTTCAACTTCCTAAATACAAGTTACCCTATTCAACTTTAACTTCCTAATTAAATATTTTCAACTTCAACTTCCTAATTAAATATCTTAAATTTTTGTAACCTAAAAAACTATCTTCAACTTTTTATTTAAAATCCCAAAAAATCTAAATTAAACATCCTAAAATTTTGTGACCTAAAAAAACCTCCAAATTAAACAAGCCAACTTGTAGGGAGGAAGATAAAAGTCTTATCATTATTGTGTGTTTTAATTTTATAATATATATGAATTTTGAGATTGTGGGTTTAATTTTTTCAATTAAATAATTTTTATGAACCATGGACTCACGGATCGATCCTGATCCTGCCCGATATTTTTGGAACCATATCCTGCCCGAATCCTGTTTTTAAAAGAGGATAAGGATAAGGATTTGGGTCCACCTTCAAAAAAGAGGATAAGGATCCGGGTCTTATAGATCCTACCCGAATCCTGCCCATTGCCATTCCTACTCTTATCTCAAGAATGACATACTCGCTTTTCTTCTTTATTAAGATACCTATAACAATAACATACCCACTTTCCTTATTTATTAACACCAAACATCAATGCAATCATAAGAGATACCAATAACATTTACTAATCCATACAATGTCATATCTGGCTTCAGTTGCAACAAGGCAACATCTTATATTAGATCGAGCGAGAGATCAATATTATAAAATTCTATTTCCCGATAGCTCTCAAATCATATTTCCCGGCAGCTCTCAAATTCCTCAATCACTTTGTTGGCAACCATATATTGAGTCATTAATTATTTATTGATCGATAGAATATCTTTGATTACGGCTTCATTTTCATGTTCATATTTACAGGATCCTCTCTCAAAATATTAATGAACAAAATAAAAGAAATTTTTCAACGTTGGTTTACGCAATGGATTGTAATTTAGATTCAATGACTCAAATAGTTCCATTATCTTTGACATTTGTTGTGATCCTTTCAATTCTTCTGATACATTTAGGTCAAACACAACTCTCATGCATTTTACAATCATGACAATTCCAAGAGCCAAACCTTCGTATTGTTCTACAATTGATATTGCCAACACTCAAATTTGATTAGGAAGTGTTGTTGCATTCCCAAGAGTATCCAAGAATAAAACCAAAACTTAATAATTTGATCATCTTACAAGCATGAGACCCAATTGGGATTCCAACGTGTTCCAGATCAACGAATTCCTTAACATCGTCCAAGATGGGAATCAATTGTTTATTTTTTACCAATTCTTCCCATATTCTTGTTGCAAAGATATTCATGTCTGGAAAACTCAACAAACTCAAATCCATAGACTCTGTGATGGCACTCTGTAATTTTCTTATACTGCAATCCTGGGACACACCAACCCAATAAATGGATTCGGATCACTGGAAAGCTTATTGTTAATATATTTAGCTAGTTCGATTTTTCTTATACCTCCCATGCCTCAAATACCCACCCCTTCACATTCCCATCTATGAGCTAAGACCAAACTTTACCCACGTCCTGAATCATCCACAATGCAGCTATGAGCAATTTAATCCCTTAGGTCACCGTCATCGCTTCGAGTGCGACAGATCTGCACTGTTAGTCCCCTCAGTTAACGGTTCCTTGTGCTCCACACGGATTTCCTCTCCTCCTCCCTCACCCAACCCTCCGCTGCTTGATTGTAATTCCAAGCGCGAACTCCTAACTGCATCGGTTTTACGTCTTTTATCAAATTCTGCAAACTCGCGCATCA
>SOPF01015480.1:0-31160 GCA_012979155.1 Hypericum perforatum
TCATTCCAAATCCTAACGAAATTAGAACTCTATTATTGTGTAACATACTGGGGGTTATAGAAAATTTATTGACTTTTGGATTTTGGCTATGGTAGAATAGATGAAGCATGTCTCCGGATATTAGAGCAGCCACTATAGGGAGAGCACACTCTTCCTGGTCCACGTGGACCAATCCGCTTTTGCAGACGTCAGTGTCTTATTGACATGCGTGGCATTATTGATTGTCAGTGTGGTGTAGTGCATCTCGCTGGCGCCATCTTTTGCGTGGAGCGACTCGATTGTGTTACATATTTTTTTCATTTAGTTTTTTTGAAATTAATTAATTTTTTTGAAAAAAATTAAAAAAAATTCTTCATAATATTATTCTATTCGAACAATTTTTTTAATGTTGTTAATAATTTTATAAAAAAATTGTATCCAATTGATATAGTTTAAAATTTCGGTAGAATTTATGTGATAAAATATTTTTTCAAAATTCTATCGTTTAAAAATTTTGTTGAAATTTATGTTAGTAAGAATCTTTTCAAAACTTTATAATTAGAGTCTAATGTCATTCGTTTTTCTACACTAATTCACATATCTCTTCTCATCTTTTTATAATTCTTTCATCTTGATATAATCAACTTTATTATGTTTTTCAATATATGATTCAAATGATGCTACTTCCTAAAGTTCTAAATTTAGTTGAAATCCAAGTTTAGAATTAAATTTAACATTTCAAATTTGTTCGAATTTTTATTCGAATTTAATACAATTAGTTGTATTAAAAAAGTAAGCAGAACTGACGTATGATAGTGGCAAAATATTATAGCAGTGACATCGCTATTAAGAAAAAACTAGCAAATGTGACATGAAACAATGACGAGATTGTAATAATGGCACCGTAATGGATGGTCTTATAGTGATAAACATCTTGGATTACTGTTTTAAAAGTGTTTAAGCTTCTGTTGCCGTAATAATACCCTTATTTTCCTTTGAGGTAGAGGTCTGCCTATTAGTATTCACTGAAGATGTCGAGAACTTCAGTGTTTTAAGCTCCCCGTGGGAGCTCATACACTGAGACATAAACTATGTTTACAACTTGTTTTAAGCTTGGCAAGCCTAGAACAGGACAGAGAATAATACCCTAGTAGCCTCCAGTCATTCTTAAAAGTATTTTAGTTCCCTACTTCTACACGTAAAACAATAATCTCGGGTTCCTCCGGTGCTGCCCATGAGGCCACTGGTCCAAAGGCAAAGGCAAGGAAAGAAGATGCATTGGCATTGTAGTGGGATAGGGCCTAGGGGGGGTGGGTTAATGTATCATGGGTTTTATTGCGATAGGGTTTTAGTGAGGATGACAGCCACAAATGTGAAGATACATGCGAGAATTCGACGTCGGATTGTATGTACGAAATACATACATGGAATAAAATTCAACTGATCTAAAAAAAAGATGATACATTAGCATATAAAGATCCTAGGAAGGCCCCGTATGCATGGAACCAGGAATGTATATACGTAGTTGTCCATTGACGTCTTTAGTATAATAAAATCAAATTGTATGGATATTTTAAGCTATTTTGGATGTAGAAAAAACTTAGTGACCAGTTCACGGAATCCCAAGGTATAAAGATAATTTACCCGAAAAATAGTTCTACCCGTATACTTTATTTGCGAGTCGAAACCGTAATTGAGGCGTTCCTGTCCACATGGCTAGGATTGGTGTAGAACAGGTCTTAAGGAATTACTTTTCTTTTTCTCATAGGTATCTTATGATTCTTATCTCAACGAACATTCATAGGATGAATCATGTTACCTCTAGCCGAGTTGACGTTTAATATTTTTAAAATTATTTAGGGGTGGGTTTGTCATATTTCGACAGCTGGAAGAGTATGGAGTATATTCTTTATACAAGATTAGGAGTAGATTAAGAACATCGTGGCGTGAGAAGATCGGCTTTTACCTAACTCCCGCTCCATTTGTAGCTCTGTCAAATTGATGAATCAGCTGTTAATCGTGGGTTAATTAAGGTTATCAAACTTTAGATATACTTTAGACCATTAATGTTAATCCAAATATATTTGGACCATTAATGTTTTAGTAAAATCTGATGAGATTCTAACTATTAACTATACGAAGTGATACGCGTTCAATAAATTATTATAAATTTTTTCTTGCCTTTTGCAGTCGTCTAGTTTTTCTGGGAACGTAAAGTCCCTTAATTTGTTGGGTAGTTCTACTATCTTAACTACTTGTGTTTAGTGTGAATTTCTTTTTTGCTTTTGGAAGCTGGATTTTGTGGCGTTTCCACTTCAGTGTAGCTTTTAGGAAAGAAACTAATTTCTTTTGATTAACTAGGAGGATAATCCTCGGAATGTCTGTCCTGTTTAGTGCCACTGGTCTGCCTATTTTTCTTTTTCCCAATAATTCTTTGGTAGAACTTTCTCTTGCTCGTCCTTTTCCAGCTTTACAGAATGAAGGTTCCTAAAAGATCATTGAGCAAGCTTTCTGCCCAACTAAAGCGTACAAGAATTTAACTGCTCTGGTTTGGTCGCTATTTAAAATCACACTTTTTTCCCTGGCCGATTACTTTAGATCATTAATCAAACATTAGCTAAGATAAAATAACGGCAGGTACGATTTTAAGAATCCGCAAAAGTCAGGTAATACTCCCAATCTGATATGGTTAAGTGCAAAGGAAGAAGGCTCCAAGAGCGTAGCCAGGCTTTTAAAAGTACAATATGGTCCGGCTGCCATCTGTTTCATGTTGTATATGGTTAAAAAATACAATACAGGTCAAATATTGCTCCATTTTTTTCCTAGTCTGGTCTGCATATCGAATAAAATAGTTAATTTAAATTTGATTCGAATATTTTGTTTGTCGGGAGTGAAAGTAACAATAACACCCACTTCCAATAATGTAATAATGTAGCTCAACCTTCAGATTGGTTCCTTTAGATTGGTACAACTGAACCATTTCCGGTGTTCTCATCATGTGGGGCAGACGTAAAGACACCTTAGGGTGTCAAGGGGGTGTCTTTCGCCCAATAATGGAGCCCCACGAAAATGTAGGTGCAAAGCTGCTTTTTACTAAATATTGCCAAAATAGTATAGCTTATTTTAAATTTGGGGGTAAAGACTAAAGACTATTTTGTGCAGCTTCATTGTGATTTTTTCTGCTCTGTCCCCCCCTCCCCATCTCCCTCTCTGGCAGATTGTATGATATTGATTCTTGTGTAATCTCCTCGGTGTCATGATCCCAATGGTAGTGAATCGTTTTTTAATTAGTCAATGAGCAAAACAATAACTAGCAAAAAGGTGAGACACACCGTTGGAGTCGTGGTTTAAAAAAAAAAAATCGTGTGAGTATAAATGATTATGGTATACATTTTTCGAGTTTATATATCTAATCTAAAATTGTAATATTATGTTGGATGGATATTCTACATTTATGCATACGATAAGTTAATCTTAAGTTCCTTGAGTTTCATCATCTTACCTCTAGCGTCCCTCAGTTTCAAAAATGATATTATCGTTCCCTATGCTTGAATATGATAAATTTCGATAATAAGAACTCGAGAGTATAATAAAACCAAACATGGGGACGAGAAGATATTTCTAAAAATCGAATGATACTATAAGTAAAATACAAAACCGCAATAACCTAAAAGTAATTTATTCTTATAAATCACAATTTTGAATGTGAAATTCTCAATTAAACTACCTTTTTTTAGTTGATTTACCTAAATGGAGAAAATTTAATTGTAAAATTGGATAAACCAAGTATATATACACACTAATGGGAATTACTTGTATACCGAGACGCCCTTAGATGTTAGAGTTGACTTTTACAGCCCATGCATATCTCTAGACAACGAGGTGAACAAAAGAAAATTGACGGACATTAAACCCACAAACTGATGATAAGACATGGAAAGGAATGTCCACTACTCAACAAAAATAAGGTGGTCCAAAAGTTCCACTATTGTGACATGATACCTGCACATCTATCGCAGTGGAGGAACGTTAATCCGCCAAACTTTGATGTCACAGTCCAAGCTTCCACTGTAAAGAATATAGGAAGTACCCGACGAGTTCGGATGACCGGTCGTTGTCGCTGTAAGGCATTTGACGGGGCCCTGGTGTCCTTCAAAGACCGCCAAGCACGAATAGATTCTTTCCATTCGTATCCACACTCTCACTGTACCATCTGCAGAGCCACTACACAGAATGTCAGCCACGACGAACAAGCAGAGGATGGACTTGGTATGCCCTCTGAGGGAACCAGCAAATGCTAACATATTGTCATCGTCCTTCTCCCAGACAAGGATCGACTGGTCGGATGATCCGGAGAATAAAACCAACCCGTTGACGCTTAGTGCCAATGCATTAATACCAGACTTGTGCTTTGCTAATGTGGCTACTAGAGAGTGCTTCCTGTCCCCTGAACTTTTCCTCCACACCTTGATTTTGTGGTCGGCCGATCCCGTGTAGACATCTCCATCTTGTGATGTTGCCACCGCGTTTATGGCATCGTCATGCGCGTCAGCTACCGATTCCAGGCACTTAAAGTCGCTGGTTCGCCAGATTTTGAGCGTGCGGTCCCACGAGACAGAGTACAGAAGGGAACCGTCCGATGACAAAGCTAACGCGGACACTGCATCGTTGTGATGCACCCATGTACTTGTCTTGTGCCTGTGAATCCTTACCTGGTTCTTAGTCGAAAATAGCTTCATTGCCCTGTCCCCGAGCGTTGGTAACGTTGCTAGGCGCGAGTATCGGTGATGATCATCATCTGAATCGGTGCTGACGATCTTCCACACTCGGATTTTGTGATCCTGGTGAGCACTAATCAGCTTATCATGCAAAACTATAAGGGACTTCACTGCACCTTTCCCTTGAGCAACCACGTTATTGCTCGGATTCTCATTGTCCTGATCCGAGTTGTCCGAAGGGTTTCGCCTCCAGGACCGCATCTCCTTATCCGAGGAGCCGCTGTAGAGGAACTTCCCTGAGAGGACGAGGGACGATACGTAGGAAGCGTGACCTCTAAGAGTGGTGAGGCAGCGATGCGAGGAGAGATCATAGTCTAGGTTGTGTTCAAGGTGGTTGAAATACCGAGATTGAGAGTCATCATAATTCATGTGGCTGATCTGGTGGGGTGGCATGATTCTTAAGCTTAATTCATAATGAAGTGAATAGAGCATAGAAGGAAGATACAAGTAGGTTCAATATATATCTCCATCTCAAAAAGATAAAAGTAATTAGCGGGTAGGTTTGATAGCCCTAACATTTGAAATTTAATTAAAAAATCCAGAATTATTAAACACTATTATTCTTTAATAATTTTAACTCGATATTGTTTAGTTAACATTGTTTCATGCAGAGACATTGTTGAGGAAAAGTGAGGCAAGCAATGGTCCACATAGACTACTCTAATATCTGAGTGGAGGGCAGGGACTGCTTTTCCAATTAGACGTTTTATTGCATTTAAAAAATTCAAGGATTCATGAAATTCATTTTTCTACTTAGCCTCAGCAAGCGTTTAATCTTCAAGTGCCTATCTATCAGACCCATCCATGTGTATACTTTCTAAACACTCCCGATTTCAAAATAAACTCTTCTTTCAGAGAAAAATGGTGTTGAGTGTTGAGTTTATTTTTCGATGATAAAATTGTCCTTAGCCATGTAAAATTAGAAAACTATAAGATGAATAGAAATCTTGATAAATTCTAAAAAGTACTAGTAAAAAAGTAAAACAATCAAATCCAAAGATATATGGAATCGAGAAAGAAAAAAGTCAAAATGTACCAATGAGCAATTCTTGTGTGGTATAAAGCACGGGCGGGGTGGGAGTGATGAGGGTTAAAATTAGGGAAAAGTTCACATAAGTATTTTGTGGTTTCAAGCTGTATCAACAAAGTACCGTGTGGTTTTAAAATGGTAATCAGGTATTTTGTGGTTTGAAAAAAACTTCTCGGGCAGGTCTTTGACTACTGCCCGAGAATTTATAACATGGCTAATTATATGTTTGGTCCCAGAGCTTTTCGAATAATCTTTAATAAGGGTCCAAGCCCGCCGCCCCTTCCCGGAACTCATCCTCACCTATTCAATAAGCACCCAACCTTTCTGGATGACCAAGACCGTGACCACATGGAGCGAGCCGAATGGGAGACGCAGCCCGAGCTGCTATTTTATCTGCAAGGGTAAAAAGGGAATTTTGTATATTACTCGAAGACGGTAGGGTTGAGGATGAGTTTTGGGAGGATGAGTTGCAAAAGGAAAAGAATGGAGACGAGTACCCGACATTCCCGGATGACCAAGACCGTGACCACGTGGAGTGAGTTGGATGGGAGCCGCGGCCCGAGCCGCTATTTTATCTGCAAGGGTAAAAAAGGAATTTTATGTGTCACTCGAAGGTGGCAGGGTTGAGGATGAGTTCTAGGAGGATGAGTTGTGGAAGGAAAACGTTGGAGATGGCGGTGAGTGATGTAGAACAAAGATAAGTTCGTTATCGTACGAACGGACGAGAGAGATTGATTTCGTTCAATCGAACGAAGAGCAACACACAACCTCACAATAACCAAAGGTTATTAGATAATAACAAACTCTTTTAATTTTGGGATGTTTCATACATGCGAGATACATCTCTTATTATAGGAGAAGAATAGCAACAGCTTTATTCTAGAACATTATAATATTAAAGATGGAAAAGTAATGGGTGGTGAGGAGGTGTAGCATCGTGAGGAAGTCAGTAGGTGCACCGCATCAGTGAGGATGAGTTTCGGGAAGGCGGCAGTGGGCTTGGACCCTTAATAAGGACTATTTGAAAAGCTCTGGGACCAAACTTACAATTAGCCATGTAAGCCCTCTACCACGTTATCCTCATATGTGTCACTAGAGTGTTCCAAAACCTTTAGACAAGCATTCACTTTGGTCACTTAGCTTAATTTTAAGTTTTTGTCAAATTAGCCTCGGGTAAGTAGACAGATTTAAGTTGCTTGGGGAGAATGGCCATAACTTTCTCATTTCTGATCCAAATTTGACAAGTGAAGATGCTTTAGAAAGCTAAGACATAGAACTAAAATTAGGTAGACATAAGCTGCTTTAGATTGTCAATGGAAGAAGGTTTAAATGGAGCTTGGAGTTACTAGATTGTGATTGGCCAAGAGATAGGCAGCTAATTCGGTGGTGATATGTGTTTTACTTCATTTTGAAGTTAAGGAACGATATAGGCTTTAAAGGAGGTCATTTAGGAGGTATATAGGACTTTATTTTCACTAGAGAATAAGAAAAAATAAGATAGATACTCAGAGAACCAAAATAAGAAAGAGAAAGAAGCAAGGAGGAGAAAGAAGAAAAAGCAGACAGGTCTAAGAAGAATCATGCCGTAAGTTGTCTAAGGCTAGAATTTGGACTTTGTAGATGTCTACAAAGTTGTAGAGGACAAAAAATCATATTCTATAGTATATTTACTTTGTTGATTTGATGAAATAATGAATCCAGGAGGACTGTTTTACTCTGCCTGAGTTACTGAGCTCTCGGATTTGAGTAGGTAAAAGGAAAACGACTTTGTGAGTTAGTTGTGCTGATTATAGAGTTGATTTTCGGATATGATATAATGAAGAACAAACATAGGAGTCTTATTTTGGTAGTTTCGTGGGTTGTTGATAATGTTAAAGTAAGGATATGTGGTTATGACAGTATGTTGATGGAGATGTGTGGAAGTGTTGATGGAATTGTTAAAAGGAGGTTATTTGGTTAGTTTTGAATGAGAATTTGATATGTGTAGGGCCTGCCATGATTTCTTTTATGTATGATTATGGTTTTATGAATATTATATGGTTACGTTGTATTTATATGTTCTTAGGAAAATAAGTGGACAACCAACTAGCTGAATCATTTACGAAAGTTTAGGTTTACGAACTTGGAGGAGGTTAAGGTGAGTGGATAATGGGATCATGAAAAGTATTATTTTTATTTGCTATCTATATTCCTTATTATTTTAAAACTAGAAAGTGAATAAGCTATGCCTTGTATCTTAGAGTTATTCCATTGATTACCCCGTCGTTGATCCTATTTTGTCGAAAGACCTTCATTTGTGATCTTATTCCTTGATATGGTTCATAATTATTCCTATTATTAGTCCATATGGTTATGAGCCTTGTACGATGTTCACGTTTACCCTTATGTTTATGAGGTCTTTGGGACTGCATGTGGTATGCATTAAGCCTTTACGGCATATGCCATGTGTCCTGCTCTTTGGGAGCGTGTATGTGCATATGACTTGTGTTTATGTGGTATATATGCTTGTGTAGCATTTATGCCTTATGTTGAATTTATGTTTGTGTAGCATTTATACCTTATGTTGTGACATAATACTTGGCTCATGGCTCTATCTCATAGCTCTCATGGTTCCATATTATGTATTTTACGACCAAATATAATTATTATATAGTGTGATTACGTACGACACCAAATGTAACCCATTGACATTCATTAACCTCAAGACACGTATTATCTACTCACTGAGCTTGTCTCACCATTCTTCCTTATTCATTTTCTAGATCATTAGTTAGATATCTTCGAGAGCTTTCGTAGAGTTGCGGGAGCTTGCTTACTGAGGTCGGGCCAACAAAGATGTCTTTTGGATGTTTTGGACTTTTAGTATATATGATATGGTGGATATTGTAGATTTTGGACTTGTAGTGTGTTTGATGTAGTTGATGGACTTAGATTATTATATAGTTGTACCTTTGATGAGTGTGTTTAGTTTGATGTATAGGTATGTTATGTTAAGGTTTACGTTTATAAGGCTTGCAGAGATTTGATTGATGTTAGTTTTAGTCGAATCGTTACGCCGGTCGCGACCAATAGGTTATGGGTCGTGATAAGCCATGTTACAAATTCTCGGGTAGCAGCCAAAGACCTGCCCGATAAGTGTTTTTCAAACCACACGGGACCTGATTACCATCTTGAAACCACATAGTATTTTGTTGACACAACTTCAAACCACAAGGTACTTATGTGAATTTTTTTTATTAAAATTAGTATCTGAATTTGGATATGATCATATAAACACACACCCTAACCATATTTATAGCCATAAATGAAATCTTATCTTAATAGACCTACTTAGATTCATCAAGATTAACATATAAATTATTTTTAGCAAAGTTTTACAAACTACCAGAAAATTTGTCAAAATTTGTTTGTACAAGTATAATCTACTACAAAAAACTAAAAGCAGTACATACACTAATTTAGGTAAAACATATATCCTTATCACCCAATTGTTGTCTTCATTCCACTTAAAATATTCTCTGATTATAAACCACCACATCACCTAATTGTCACCTAATTAAAAAATTTTAATCAAAAAATATGATTTCGATGTTAATGATAATCTTTGAGAAAAACTGATATGATATGAATCTAAATAGTATTCTGATTTTAAGTTTCAATCTAACCAAGTTTGAAAATATGCGCAAAATTCTTCGGTTGTAATTTAACGGGCTAATTTTCAAGTTTATTTGGATGAAATTGATTAAAGTGGAGTCCATTAAAGTTCATTATTGAAGATCCACGAAATTGGACTTCAGCGCCAAAGATCTTAAAGATTTGTTTTCTCTGATTTGGCAATTATTTAGGAAGTTTCTCTTAGTCATTAATTTTAATTAAAAAATTATGGTCTAGTAATTTTTGGTTTGTTTAGGATTTTATATTCATGTTTGTAGCTTTCCTAAAAGGCATAGAATTGATTTCTATTTAATTTATCTTTCCGGTCACACTTGATCCTTTTTAAGAACTATTTTGATTTATAATCTCTTTGTAATGTTGAGGCTCTTTATAAAGGCTAATGCAATGAAAATAAGCAGTTTATAAAAATCAAGGCTTTTCTCTACTTTGGTTCTACGGAACTCCCTGAACATAGCGGAGCACTTTTGTTGAGTTCACCTTCGACTTATCAAGCGATTCTTCTTTATCATTTGTGGTGTTTTCACCAAATCAAGATTTGTGTTTCACTACAACAATGGACTGAGGTTAACCAACATCAGGGTTCTTACATAAGGCGCATACGATGTGGTCATGATTTTTGCCAATCTAAAAGTAAGTCTGACTTTTGAGTGAATCTTTAATGAGATTTATATATTAAGCTAAATAGAATCATAAAAGTCCACATTTTTAACTAGTAATGATCTGCTTATTCTTATTGCATTAGCTTTTGTAAATATACTCAATATTATAAAGAGATTTCAAATCAAAAATAGCTCCTGAAATAGATTAAGTGTGGTTGGAAAGATAAACTAAATAGGAAATAATTTTATGAGGAAGGCTACAAACGTGAATATCAAACTCTAAATAAGCCAAAAATTGCTATAATATAATTTTTTAATCAAAATTAATGGCCAAAAACAAAAGTAAAACATGTGTTATGGTGTTCATTCCTTTTTAAAAGGAATATATGTCATTTAACACCATATTAGAGTATTAACCTAACCTTAATAACTCTAAGCTTATAGGACAGATAATATGATAAGTTCCATTTATATCTTATCATATAGATTATAAAAATCCAAATGCAGCAACTCATTCTTGCATCCCATAATAAATCTCGCTCTTTAGCAAGACGGCATTATGCCATAGGACATGCACACATGAATTTCTAATAGTTGTCTCATCTCATTTGGGAATCAACTTATTTAACTTCTTATTGAGGGTAAACACCCATGTGAGTGGACTACTTCTCTATCTGACATGTTCTTATAAAAGTTACTCATATTGCCAAATAAAACTTCTTTATTTCAATTAATTGATTACAAATGAAATCGTCGTAAACCTAATGACTTAACATATTTCTCAGATACTTCTCGAGGTAATACTTTAATCATAGGATCTGAGATCATATTTTGTGTGGATATGCATTATATACACAGTTCTTTACATTTTACTAAACTTCTAACAAAACAAAATTTAATATCTATATATTTAGCTCTGCTATGGAATTTAGGAACTTTAGCATAGGCTATTGCCGCATAGTTATTGTAGAACAAACTCACGGACTCTAATGAGTTGACCAGGGAGAGGTGGTCAAGAATTTCTTCAACCATACCACTTCTTATCAGCATGAACTAAAGCTAAATATTCTACTTACATTATTGAGATAGATATACAAGTCTGCTTCTTGCTACTTCATAAAATAGCATTATCGCCTAACAAGAAAATGAAACTAGATGTAGATATTTTCTTCTCCACATTCCTACTCTAATCAGCATCGGTGTAACCGTTCAATATCAGGTCTCTACCTTGATAATATAGCAAGTATTCTATAGTAGTAGTGTTCAAATATTCCAATATTTCTTTGACAGTCTTCTAGTGAGCATAGCTTGGATCAGATTAATATATGCTTACTATGCCAACAGCATAGAAAATATCATGTCTTGTACATAACACTACATATATTAGACATCCAACTACATTAGCATATATAATCTTTTTCATATCCCCTGATTGTTTAGTGGTTTTTGAACACATATCCTTACACAAATTATGACCCTTGACTAATGGGACATACTTTGGATTACTATGATCACAATTAAAATATTCTACTACTTTACAAATATATATCTCTTGCGAAAGTGACACTACTCTTTTCAAATGATTATTCAAAATCTTAACTCTAAGTATGTAAGCTGTTTCACCCATGTCTTTTTTTTCAAAGTTGGAAGAAAACCAATCTTTAATTTTGACAAGAAAACCCATGTTATTTGTAGCTAACAGTATATTATCAACATACAAAATGATGATGACAAATTTTTTACCTGATCACTTAACATATCCACAGTGATATTTGTTTATCATTATAAAATTATTTGCATGATTGTATGAAAATGAATATACCATTGTCTAGATGATTGCTAGGCCATAAATTGATCTATTCAATTTTGCAAATTTGTCATTGTAGCCATTTTGGATATAGCCCTCGAGCTAAATTAGATAGACTTCTTCATCTAATTGTCCATGAAGAAAAGCAATCTTTACATCTATTTGATATAATTCTAGATTCATGTTAGCAACCATACTCAAAATGACTCTAATAGACGTAAATTAAATAACACGAGAAAAAAGTTTCCTCATAATTTATTCCAGCCTTTTATTTGAACTCTTGAGCAACCAAACATGATTTGTATCTTTCGATACTACCATCTACATTGGGCTTGAATTTGAGAATCCACTTATTCCCAGTTACCTTACATCATAATCAGATCCCATACCTAATTTTTGGTCATGAAAGACATTTTTTCCTCCATTGTTTTTATCTATTCATGTTGTTTTAGAGATGACAGAGCTCTAGTTATATTTTTTGGCTCATCTTCATCCTATAGGATGGTCAAAAGAATCTCACTTGGACCACCAATTTCTTTAGTAATACCAAGAATGCATTAGTCTTGCCTTCGACACCAAATTGTCAGCGTGGTATGCTAGTTTCGCTAGACTTATGGTATTCCGAGTTTTGATAAAATCTTTCATATATTCATCATATCCAAGAATCTTACTCATATTGAGTAAAAATTCTATACTCCCACTGGAATAAGGAATTACCTCCTTTTCAGAATTAAGATTAGATCTTGTTGAGATGGAAAATCTCTACTTTCCTTCTCAATTCTCCCACTCAAAAGAAGCGATATAGATGATTCGGTTCATCTGTCTCATAGAATTTAAGGTTATTACTAATCTCCCTCAATTTTGGAAATTAATGCTCAAAGAATATGATATTAAGTGATTCATATTATGTTACTTGTACATCACCCAATATAATTATGAACACGTATCCTTTTAGATACCTCAGGATATATTATAAAATACATTTCCTACTTCTCTGTCCTAATTTATCAGAAGCTTTTGAAATAGTGTGGAAATATGATGCACACCCTTATGGTTTGAAATATGATAGATTAGGTTTCTGATTTGTCCACATTTCATAAGGAGTGGTCGTAATATACTTATAGGATATACGATTCAGAACATATGCAGTAGTTAGGAGGGCATCTCCATAATAAGATATTGGCTAATTTGTCGATGTCATCATAGATCTAACTATGTCAATAAGGATTCTATTCCTTCTTTCAACCACACTATTTTGTTGAGACATGTGAGGAATGGACAACTGATGTGTAATTCTTCTTTTAATGCATAATGCCTTAAAATCATCTGAAAGATATTCACGACCATGATAAGTTTGCAAGGCCTTTATCTTTATTTCCTTCTGATTTTCAATAATATTCATGTATGTCAAAAAGCCTTTTGACACTTTTGACTTGTGAAAAATAAGGCATGTTAGACTATAATCTCAAATAGTAGTTAATAAAGGTGATGAAATCATATGCCATGCCTGGCGCTCACGTCTATTAGACCATAAATGTCAAAATAGACTAATTGTAATAGAAATTTGACTCTAGCTCTAGTACCAAAAGATTTTTTTAGTACTTTTGCATTCTACATTTCCTGGTAGTCTTATTCTACATTTCCTGGTAGTCTTACCTTAGCTAGATAGTTTAAGCAATCTTGACCAACATAGCCTAGTCTAGAATGCCACAGTTTAATATCATTTTCATAGTTATAATTTCCCTCCCCGATGCAATAATGCATTTTATGGTGAATAACCTTGATATGCTTGATTATGACATACATGTCATCTGTTGGTACTCGTGGTGATAGACAATACTTCAACACCATTTGGCGAAGTTCTAAAGCAAAAAAAAAGTACTTCTTTACAGTAAACATCATATCTAGCAACAACTACAAGATAATTTTAGGTTAAATCACATATTCCCCAAAGTAAGATTGAAAAACTCATTTTTCAATCTTTTAATGATCATACTTTAGACCAATTCATGTGATTCTAAGTTAAGTTTAATTTATTTCAAAATATATTTAGATTTATAAAAAATAAATCAAATTAAATCCAAAAATCCATTTCCATTTTTTAAGAAATTTGACTTAAGTCAAAATAAATCAAAAATTTAGGATCAATCAAAGCAAGAACCATTACCATTGGACCAATTTTAATTTAAATCAGGTCAAAGTATAAAAATATTGTGAAAAAATTGCAAAATTAGAAATATGCCCCTCGCATAATTTCCCTGCCTTGCTCTCTCTCTCCTCGACGTGAAGAAAAAAGAGACTAGAGCCACCACTTACAGCCGTGCATGTACGATGGCGAGTCAACAACCGGCGCCAATTGAGTTCGAGTTGCCATCACCTTCCGATCATAATCGTACCTAGCGCTTGGGTCATCATGCCCCCATTCTCCATCACTGTCGTCTTCTCCCTTCCGTCATCCTTGAATGTCAACTCGAAAAAAATTGAGTCTCCAACGACAAAATTGAGTGACAACTCGACGACACATGGTTCAGGATTCACCAATTGGTCATTTTGACTAATTAAAGATCAAGAAATTCTTGGATTTGGCTAGAATGAGTAAGGGAGCAATTTGGGAAAAAATTGCCCCTTAAGGTTCCTCATGACTGAACTCAAATAACAAATTTCAGTTTAGTCCCGAAGATTTTCGAAAATTGCACTCAGATGCATAACTCATTGGTACTGCGTAGAAGGTCAAATTTCAAATTATTACCTTCAAGTTTTGTGTGTGCATGAATTTTTTTCGTATGGTTGGACAAATTTTAATTTAATCCCATGGTTTTTAAATTAATTATAATAAAGTACAATAAATTGTAATTTTCATTAAAATCATAATTAATATAATTTTAAACTCTAAATAAGACATAATTATTCGATTTAAAACATCATATCATCATCAAAATATGGTTTTAACCATGCTCTGGTATCAATAGTTAGTTTAGCACATAATTAATGAGTAATTATACCTTAAACTCATTTAATTAAGAAAATATTTTGTTAATTAAATGATACTTACTTGTCGTAACATGTAGGTCCATAGGCTCAGATCAAATTTTTTGACATGTGGGTCGAATTACAATTACAGTATGTGAGACATGTAATTGATTCTCACAAGTTTTTTTTAAATGTGATCAAAACTTTGGAAATAATTTAAATAAATTTTGAGTGAGTGAGTGAGTTTCATAGTGAATCCCAGCCGCTGACTAGGTCCCACACAGTATGCCATATGTTAGCCATATGGCACGCCATACGGATATCCGTCACGTGGATGCCACCTAGCATGTTAGACACGCATGTCTGACACGTGGCAGCTTATTAAGCTACCACGCGACACCATCATTTTTTGCAATAACTATGTCATTACCATGCGAGCACTAACGCACGCACACACGTCAGAATTGTGTCTGCGCCACATCACGTTGATGTGGCTGCTAACGTGAACATGGGCTGGTCAATTTCTGTTGACCAGCCCGTTAAACGAATTAGGCCTGATAGACCCGAGTCCAATCTCACACAATAATAATTGCAAATTGAGCCTAGTTACAACAAATATTCTAATTTATCCTAATAAAAGTTCAGAATTGAGCTTGTATTGATTATTTTTTGTTTCGCCCAAATGTTGCCTTGATACCTCTGATTTTTTACGGACCACTTTTGATTAAATATAGGAAAAATTAGGCTAAAGCCCCTGTACTTTGGGGATTCAACCGTTTCAGGGCCTGCTGTTTGAAAACTACTCTTTTCATCCCTACTGTACAAAATAACCAACCTTTTTAGTCCCTAAAAATCAACAAAATTTTTTTATGACCATTATACCCTTTTCAAAAAATTAACCCAAAACCAAAATTTGATTCAACACAAAATCTGATCCAACCCAAAATCTGATCCAACCCATAATGAGATCCAACCCAAAAAATTTCCTCTACCCCTATATCGACCCCGACGACTCGCTCGACTACGTCAGGCTCTGCCACCTCGCCGTTGAATTCTTCCGGGGCAGCCTCGTCAGCCTTCGTATGGAATACTTCACCGATGACGACCTACTCCTCTACATCTCCGAGCAGTTTGCCCTTCTCCCCCCTTCGTTTACCTTTTTTTTTGGTTCAGCCAATCCCTCTCCTCCAAAAAGTTCCTCTACCCCTCCCCCGACTCCCAACTTCGACGACCTAACCTTCGCCGCCATCCGCCGCCCCATCGACCACGGCTACCTTAAAACCCATCAACATCGAAAGAAAATCCAACAAGTTTTCCCCTTTTTCATAATCAACATCCAAAGAAAACCCAAGAAGACTACTATCCGGCGCCGGAGAACGACATGAGTATAAAGATAAGAGTGGACTCGTGCAACCAGTTTGAAGATGATTTGAACAACCGCCCAATCGCAGACTAACTTCCAGTTTGAAGATGACATTTTGTTTTTCTCTATTATCTCAGTAGACTAACTTGTACTAGTCATGTTTTCACCTTTTAATGGATTGCTAATAAAAATTGCTCAAATGAAAGAGGAGATTATAAGATTTAATTGTGGGCGTCTGATAGCCAGGAAGCTGGAGCAACAGAAGCCATAAATTGATGCCTATAATTTTTAAATATATATTTTTGAAAATTAAAGCTTACGTTATTTGTTAAAGTATGAATTTTGAATGTCAAATTATTGATATCTTATTATACTAGGTTAAATATCTTTTGGGTAGAGAGATATTGCTTAGGTGTGATGTTTCACAAAATTTATACTATTTCTAATGGTAGTTGATTGATTGGTAACAAATATTTTTCCAAAATAAGGTTTTATAATCAAAGAGAGTAAAATACGATAAATTATAACTTTTTATGGAGTTGGTAATTCAAATATCACTTCTTAAAAAAAAATTTTAGAAAAAAAAAACAAAGTTCAAAACTATTTCCTCAATTGTATAACTTTATATTCACCGAAAGCAAGCTCGTATAAAACTAAAGTATTATCGATTAAAAAGCAAGCTCGTATAAAACTTGAAACTACATGCCACTAAACTTAAATTGGTTGCTGCTGCTAAATGTAGACACATCAAAGTGCCATGAAAAGGCAATTTTATGCTATCATAATCACACTGTAGTCCGAATCGAACACAATGTTATGTTCCATGGAATAGATCGTTTCCCAGGATATTCTTTTAATAAAGTGAAGATCGTGGAGATTCCAATAGATAGATGATCCCACTATGTATTTATTAAGTTAGGGGGTAATCTTCAAATGAATTTATTCCGGTAATTTTAAAAAAAATGAGGACCGATATTTTTAGTTAATCTCCAAGCTGATTAAGATTTTTAAGTTCCCAAGCATCAATATTTCCTGGCAAGATCACATAATAGTTGGTCAAATATATAATGGCTCTTATTTTAGGGAGGATATATATCATAATCCAAATTATTTCTTCCAACGGTGGCCTCCTATTTTATTACTTTTTTGTTAGACTATATTTCGAAAATTCTATTAGTTTGGTACCAATTAAAAAATAATAATATTTTTACCTAAAAAGACAAAAATTCCCAAGTTTACCTATTCATTGCTTTTTTTTTCTTGGGAAAAGAACTTTGTAGTACCCTGTGGTATACCCAAAAATCACTTTAGTACCCTGTGATAAAGTACCTTAATTCGAGTCATACCTCACCAATTTTCCATCACTTTAGTCTGTGGTCAGCTGCCCGAGTTTAGCCTCCCCAAACACCATCGTTTTTGACCCACGTGGACGGCTAGCTCAACTGTTTCTCGGAAATTAATAAAATTACGTGGTGGGATAGAAAATTACAAATTATTCACTTGTTAACTTGTTAAATTACAATTGTTTGAAAATCCCAAAGATATAAAATTCACTAAAACCCAATTTTATATTCTCCTAACTCTTTGAACCATATTCTAAATCCTAAAACATGATCTTTTTGTCCAGCTTCTTCATCCTGGAACCATGCTCGCCGAGGGCTCAAATTCGAGGTGAGAAGAGACCAAGAGCTTTCTCCTAGCCTAGACGAGCTAGCTTGTGCAACGAGCTGAGAAGAAACCCAGATATCTGAAGAGTTTTGGAAGGATGAGTAGTTGTTCCAGCCATTTCAGCCCAGGGGTCGAGAACCATGAGTCGAAGGTAAGGGTTTGTTGTTGTAGAAGTCGTTCAACATTACAAATGGCATGGACAAGTCGTAATATTGGAAGACAGTTTTACGAGTGTGGTTGGTATAGTGAGTATGGTGAAAAGCAATGCAATTTCTTTATTTGGTATGATCCACTAACTTACATACGAGGAATGGAATTGATGCTGTTAATGGTGGAGTCCATTAAGGAGAAAAAGAACACATTCGGCACATATCTTCTAAAGTTGCATATTTAGAAGTTTAAGAAAGATGGAGGAGAAAGAAGTTGCTATGAAGAGTGAAATGGTGAAGGCTACTAAAACGTGCAAGATGTATTGTATTATCATGTTTATGCTTGTAGTTAGTGTGTATACATTTTGGATAGTTTAGATTGTAGTTGGTAGAAATATGCTTGGTGTTTGCAATGGAAGAGGGCAAGAACATGAATGTGTTTGTAATGTGGGTTTTTAACAGATTGAACATGAACATGGTTGTTGCCTTTGTACCAATTTAATAGCTTTCCTTCGATTGTTCCGATAGCCTAATGTGTTTGCAATAGAAATTTGGATAACAAGTTTTGTGCACTCTGGACATCAATTTTGACAGCAAATAGTACATGAACAATGTAGTTTTACACCAAGTTTGACAACAAAACAAATAGAGCAATGTTGACAGCAAGTTTTCGATAGCATTTAAGAGGGCAAAACAGTGAGATCAAGTTTCAATACCCAAGGTTTGAATAGACAGAAGTTTGAAGTTTTATAATCTAATACAAATGCTGAAGTTTCAACAACAAACTATCCCTACATAGCTATACAAAATATTGTTCAAGTCGTAATTGAACAATGAAGGATAGTTCAACTGGTCTCGGATGCTTGCACTGTTGTTTGAGAAGCTTGCATGTTAGACTACGATATTTGCACAGTTGTTTGGGAAGCTTATGCGGTTCGCTAAGAAGATTGTGCATTCTTTACTCATTTAATGCGTTATCTCATTTGGTATGGTGTTTTTCCTGTACGAGCAGTCTTGCAAGTTCGTGCATTATGGCCTATTTTCTTGCCATTTCCACACTTAACAATACCTCCTCTTTACAGACTTACCTTTTCAGGTTTATCAGCAGCCCGCTTTCTCTTCTTTAGTCAGTCAGTTGGCTTTCTAAAATTTGGAGGATGAACATCACTTTATCTGATTGTGGCCACTCATCAAGACTCGAAAGCGGCTTGATGTTGTGACTGTAAACTGCCATGTATGTTTGGCATAAATAGCAAATATCCACAAATGCTTCTGGTTGTTGGCGATTTGCATAGATGGCAGCAACATTGTGCTTTCATGGAATTCTAAACAACTCCTACATCTAGCAAGTGCACGTCTTTGCATTAATATAAATGATAGTCGTAGCCCCGTACAAGTCCACTTTATACAAGTTTAAGCCATACGTAGTCATAAAATAATTGGCTGTGTCCAACAATGTGCGCTCCATTTGCTTTAACACACAAAGATAAAATATATAACTCAACATATTATAAATATATAAAGCAGACAAAGATTACTTGTAAACCACTTTATACCTTCATAATGCTGGGACACAAATTACCTTCATCTTTTTCCATCACAGCCTGTTTGGTCTGGATCTTTTTCATCATCTTCCTCCTAATCCATTCCAACATGGTCAAAATAGGTGTGTCCCTCCCAGGTATTATAGATGCATTGAATGACTCGTTGATATTATTCACAATTAGTGGTGTCTTGCAATGAGGACTGAAATGGCTCCTTAACCAGCTACTAGTTTGTTCTTTATTAAAAACTTGACAGCTTCTTTGCCACTTAGAAGTTTCTTCATCTCATCTAAATAAAACTTCCACTTCGTGTTGCTCCCCGTAAAGGCAGCATTCCATAAGAGTTCCTTATATTCCTGGTCTTTGTACATAACCTTGAAATTTTTGTACAAGTGCTTGACACAAAAGCAGTGCTCAACCCCCGTTATTAACCTATACATGGCTTCTTGCAGTCCCTTAAAAAGACAAGTGAAAAGTAAGTAATTAGCTAACTTATTGCTAACATATTAACACAAGCAAAAAGGTAAGTACAAGGAATACCTTTTGTTTATCTGACATGAATACTGTGCTTGTCTGACTTGAATGACCAAAATCACGAATCAAATTCTCCAAAAATCAACCCCATGATTTCTTGTCTTCTAAATCAACCACAACCATTGCTAATGGATACATAGTGTCATTTCCATCTCACGCCACAACAGACAAAAGTTGACCTCCCATTAGGCCCTTGAGGAAATAACTATCTAACCCGACAAACAGCCTAAGGCCCGAAAAAAATGCATATTTCGGGGCAGCAAATCTAATGTACATATATTTAAAAAGGAGTACTGGTGGCAAGGGAACTCATTCAAATTCTAAAGGAGACATTGGAGTTTTCTCTTTTACAAACCTAGGAGGACCGTCTTGAGTATAAATTGTTACAGAACTTCCTGGGTTTGAGTCATTAATGGCATCAGCATAATCTCTTAACTTGTATTGTTTTTTAGTATCACCCTCGATGATCTTCTGGGCCTTCTTCTTTGCTCGGTAATATCACTGCAATCCGATAGTCATTCCCAACCTCTTTTGTAAGAACTTGGAGATTGAAGACAACATCCAGTTAGGATTGTCTCTGAAGTCTTGAAGGAATCTGGTACAAATATACCTACCAAAAGAAAAGACACAAGTTACTCAAAGCATTAAAACTCCATTAAAAATAAACTTCCAGACATAAGTAGCAGCATATGCATGAACACAAAACTAATAATTTACCTAGAGTCCACAAGATGGTTCTTTGGTTGGACTAGACATTGATGATTAGAACACAATGCCTTAATCTGGAAAGTTCCATCATCACTGATCACCGATGTATGAACACGAAATCTACAAGGAAGCTTACATATGATAGTTACACGCTACTTATTGTTCTTCAAATATTCAAAATCTCCTCTAGTTACTAGGCTCAAATCTTTCAAGGCTTTTCTCAAAACAGCAATGGACTTGAACTTCATACCCTTTGTCAACTTCGTCTTCCCATTTATGCTCAAATCTGGATTATACTATGGGAAATCTTGAACTTGATCATCATCTGAGAAATACATTGCGTCACGCAGCTCATCGTCATCCCCAATGACTGGATCTTCTTTATCTATATCAACAAGAGGTCTCTTAGTAAGTAGGTCTTCATCTCTATCACCAGATACACCCTCACCAAGTCTAATCCCTTAATCAACTTGTCCAATCTCCTCACCAACTCTAATCACCTGATCAACTTGTCCAATCTCCTCAGCAACTCCAATGCCCTGATCAACTTGTCCAATCTCCTCAGCAACTCCAACCCCCTGATCAACTTGTCCAATCTCCTGAGCAACTCCAACCTACTATTCAACTTGTCCAATCTCTTCTCCAAATCCAATCTCTTGAGCAACTTACCCAATCTCTTCTCCATCCCCAAGCTGTTCAACTTCATTCTCTTCCTCAAGTTCCATATCTTCATCTTCACTATCCTCTTTGCTAACTACATAATCATTGTCATTCGATGTGTCCTCATCTTAGTTACCCACAGACCTTGCCTCATCACTATCGCTCCAAGTATTATTATTAGCACACAATGCCACTTGCTCCTTTTTTACAGCAGTAGCCAATCTTTTCTTCAACTCAGCAAGTGCGGCAACATTTTTACCTACTTCCATACCATACACATGAGTTTTCGGATAACTACGTTGCTCTACTACTATTCTCCAAACATCCGTATCATTCAAGAGGTCAATCACCTCACCATCAACTTTCCTTCTATACAAAAGTCTCACACTACCTATATGCAAGACTTTGGTAAAAAAGTTACGAATACTCCCGTAATCCAGATAGTCTATTTCATACCCATATTCATTTTTGAATGTACCTCTATCAATGTATCTCCTACCTTCATCTTCGACCCACCTTCCACCAAAATGGTATACAAGCATAACTCTGTCATTCATTGCTGACCTACAACAAACACAATAATAAATAACCAGAAACAAATATCTCTATCAACACATGCAATGTCTAAATAATCGGAAAGCAAGCAAATAGTACCTAACTTAGGGTTGCCAAACAAGGGGAGGAGAATCGCACTAAGTTTAGGTTGGGGAGGAAGGCTCGGGAAGGAGAGGAACACCAAGCATCTAGGAAGGAAGGACTCGGAGAGGAAAGAAAGGGTGGGCTTGCGAAGAAGATGAAAGGTCGTGTCGTGTGAAAGAAGAGGGAGAAAGAAGAGGGAAACTGGGGAAAAAATAACTAGGGAAAGATTTAAAAATGAATATGGGAGAAAGAATTGGGAATATTAAAAAATCAGGTATTAATTTGACATTTTATCATATAACTTAACCATAAGACGCGTATGTGGCATGCCACTAGGAAAGAGAAGACGACGTGGCATGCACATGTGGAGAGGCTAAATCCGAGTAGCTGACCGCAGACCAAAGTGATGGAAAATTGATGAGGTATGACTCGAATTACGAGTTCTTTACCACAGGGTACTAAAATAATTTTTTGGGTATACCACAAAATACTAAAAAGTTCTTTTCCTTTTTTCTTTTCGTGCAAGTCCCCACATGCCCATTACTCTCTCCTTCGATCATTTTCCGCAAGTGAATAAATCCAGTAAAAAACAGGTTGATTATTAGGTCGGTGCCATAAATGAACGTGAGATTTTAGGCATTATACTGGACTATTGTTCCTATAATCACTTTGATGATTTCATTTATGGACTATTGTTCCTATATTCTTTGCTGTCGACATCAAATTTTTCTTTGTCCTTGTTGGAAAATTTGTGTTCACCAATTATTAATATACTTTATCCAAATTTGACTAATTAAATCAAGTTCCTTAGTCAAATGCATGTAGCCCAAGAGAACAAGATGTCCGAAATATTTAAAAAAATTAAACTTCAAATCTTGGCGATATAATGATATAAAAATTTATCTTCTCTCACAAGTATCCTGAGCTAGTCATAGTCTTTTCTAACTATAAAAAAGTCATAGTCTTTCCTTATTCAAATACAAGGGTTATTACTTATTTAAAAAAATATACAAGGATAATTACTTATTGAAAAAAAACGCATACAAGGATTTGGGCAAAGAGTATTTTTATAATGTTTGATAAACTGATAGAGGTTACACGTCATTATTTTAATAAATGTGTTTGGAAAAAAAAAACCTTAGTATAATTAATAAAAATTTTGCTTTAATTGTTTTTAAAAAAAACTCGTGTGGCACTATCGTAATATTTTTCACATGAACACTTTTCTATTATTTTTCTGATAAATATTTTAATTTTCAATTTAATGAAACTTTTGAGTACTTTTTTTTAGAAACATTTATTCAAATTGTTCTATGTACAAGACAGTCAAAGCATAAAAATACCAAAATTTTATTTTATCATGTTGCAAATGTAACGGCAAACTTTGACCATATTTTATTACCTTCCAAGTTTAAACCGTGTGATTGAGAGAACAAAAACCATAATAATCATAAGTAAAAAATCTCAATAAATTTATATCTACGTAATCATGGATTTTTTTATTAATCTAGAGAAGGATTAATTTAGAGCAAATTGTCTTCAGTGCCCTAGTCTTTGCTAAAATTACTATTTTTGTCCCTACTATTTCGGAAAAGAGGATTCCGTCCCCCTACTTTGTTTAATTATCACTCTTAGGTCCCTGGTGTTAGAATCGGAAAATTTTTCTGGCACTGAGGGACCTAAAATGTCTCTTTTGCCTTTTGCTTTAGAAGTGAAAAAAAAAATAGATTAAAAACTTGTGGGCCAGCAACCATTTTCCTTCCTCCTTCCTTCCCCGTGACTCAGCAACCATATTTCTTCACTAAATGACCTTACTTCACTAAGAAGCCTTCACCTTATCATCACCAACGCCTGAAAGTATCAACAAGCTACTTAAAAACTCATCAAAGTCCTCGAAGAACCTGTTCCCTTCAATGACTTCCTCGCTTCCACCACCTTCAACCACTGTTGTATTTCCTTCATTAACACCAGGAACTTCCGTCTCCACCTCATTACTGAACATCATATTTAAATCCAACCTGCCCAAATCTGTTGCCACTTTCATCTTCAAATCCAACTTGCCCAAATTTGAGATTTTGGGGATTTAGGGATTTGGGAGAAATTTGGGATTTTGGGGGTTCTGGAAGGCCTTAATCATAGGTGGGTTGAGAGATCTCGAGAGAATGAAGGCCCTCTTCTCTGTGGCAGCGACTTCCTACGATGGAGAAGTGGTCGGCGCAGGCTGTTGTGGTTAGACTAGGGGCGAGATAAGTTTTGGTTGGTGTTAATTACGGTAAGTCAAGGAGATGGATGACTTTTAATTAATTAACCCAGTTTTTTTTACTTCTGAAGGGCAAAAGAGACATTTTAGGTCCCTGGGTGCTGAAGAAATTTTTCGAATCTGGCACTAAGGACCCAAGAGTGATAATTAAGAAAAGTTGGGGAACGATATCCTCTTTTCCGAAATAGTAGGGACGAAAATAGTAATTTCAGCAAAGGCTTGGGACCTAAGTACAATTTGCTCATTAATTTATTATATTGACATGACTGTAAATTTATATAAGACTTGTTCCTAAAAACTATCATTTTAGTTAGTATGTCAAAATTACTAAATTATCCCAAGTTTGGAAACAAAAACTTTGACCATATCATTTTAGTTAGTATGAATATTATCGTAAATTAATTTAATAAACTTCTGTGTATTACCAATCACAATATAGGCCCAAAGATAGGAAAACCAAAAGAACCCTAACCACTCCCGGCCCAATCATCAGGCCCTAGAAAACCCACCAATATGCAAGGTTTTAAAAAATGACCCGGAGATCGACACGCTTTTTGTGTCGTCTCTGTTCTACCGGTCTGACCGATTAGTACAGATTTTTTTTATTACTTTTTTTAGATATATCATATATATAAATATATTTTTCAATAAATTAGTAATAAACTAATAAAAACTAAATATCAAACATTAAATTCAAACCAAATATATAGTTAAATAAACTTAGATTTCATAACCAAACATCAAATTCAAACCAAATATCCAAACTCCAAACATCAAATTCAAACCAAATTTCAATTTTGGGCAACAATTTAGAGTGAAAATTACCAATTTTGACCTTCAAGTACAAAAACCTTACTAACCGGTATTTTTCGTTTTTATTTAGGGTACGGACCGCCCAGTTCGACCAGAAATTGGGCGGTTCGCAAGGTTGGTGTATTTATCAGTAAACTCGATACGTCATGGCTTGCATTTCGTGGTCCGACCAGTCAGACCACCGGTCGGACCGCCAATAGGCAATAGTTCAATTTTCCCTCCCGTTTCTTCTCTCTCCAGCCGGCTGTGGATTTGTCTCTATATCTTCGTCTCGGAATATTTCTCTCTATTTTTCTTCAGTTGACCTCGGAAAAGAACAATTATGTATTCCTTTTAATACTCCCTATCAACCTCGCTCTCTTCCCGTGACTCGCCATGGAAGTTCGCGCCATCGTCAGCCTCTTCGTCCTCTTGTCGTTGTTGGGGTTGGGCCGGCCTTCGACGATCGGCGTCGGTTATATCTCGCGGCTCCTCGAGCTCCAGGACCGCGAGCGGGCGCCTGCCTCCGTCCAGCTGTCTGCCGCCCGGTCCGTCCTCGGCCGCCTCCTCCCTTCACACTCCCTCGCCTTCGACTTCCGCATCGTCTCCAAGGTTGATTCTGTTCGATTAACCTCGTTGTGTGTGAACTCCAATTCTGAATTAATTATATTGTGAAAAAGGCAGGTGGAATTATTTTCAGGAATAACTATTGTTGTGTCACTTGTTTGGATAAACTGAGTTTTTTGCTAAATTGAATACTGACGAAGTAATTTTTTGATATTTACATACTTATTACTCAAATATCAATTTCGAAAACACGGGCTTTGCTGATGATAACTAAGGCTAACGACCATGTTGTTGCCAGGAGGAATGCGGGGGAGAGTACTGCTTCACGATCAACGACCATCCTTCGTCTGGTAGTCCCGGAGCTCCAGAGATCCAGTACGTTACGACATTCGAACAGTTTGTCATTTCCATTCGAATTATACGCGTCATTATTGATTGTTACTGATCGCTGAGTTTCTATTAGAATCTCTGGAGTTACCGGGGTCGAAGTAGTGGCCGGACTGCACTGGTACTTGAAGCACTGGTGTGGTTTCCACATCTCTTGGGAGAAGACAGGGGGTGTCCAGCTTTCCTCGTTACCGAAATTGGGTTACTTTCCTCGTGTTGGTAGTGGCGGGGTCTTGGTTCAAAGGCCGGTTCCTTGGAACTATTATCAGAATGCTGTTACTTCTAGCTGTAAGCTTCTGTTAATAAGTACTGCTGTTGTTCTTTTGGAGTGATTTAAGTTTGTCTGCTCATGTTTCAACTTCAAAAATTTTGTATGCTTCTGAAGATTCTTTTGCCTGGTGGGATTGGAAGAGATGGGAGAAGGAAATTGATTGGATGGCTCTTCAGGGCATCAACTTGCCATTAGCATTTACTGGCCAGGAGGCTATTTGGCAAAAAGTATTCCAGGTATCTTTCACCTTCTATTAAGACGGATTTTTAGCCTACAGCTGAAACAAATAAATGTTTAGTGAATTGGATTGGATCCTGTCGGTATTTTTTTTTCGAATCTTGGTGTTGTCGCGTCGGGTATCCCTCTTGAACTCATATTTTACTGGCAGCCTTATCCAATTGTTGTGATCAGTTCTTAGATAACTCCGTAGCAAGAATGCTCCTGCAAAGACTACACAGGTCATTTTGGTCCATTTATTTATTTGCATAATTACAAGACCTGTTAGTTCATTAATTTATTGGTTCAAGTTAGACTGGCTTGGTAGTGGGAAGTGACTAATAAAGTGAATTGACATGCTAAAGATCTAGTAGCACTAACATCTATTAAGTTGGAGATGTATTTGCTTTTGTTTTTGCAATAACTAGTTCATCTGATTAGCAGAAGTTTAACATAAGCATTGCGGAGTTGGATGATTTTTTCGGAGGTCCTGCATTTCTTGCGTGGTCGCGAATGGCAAACTTGCACAGGTAACTGTTATACCCTTGTATAGAAAAGTTAATTTGATGTTTGAGGCAGAAAATAGCTGAAACTCTTTATCTTCTTGCATTTCTGTGGATTAGCTGGATTATCTAAAAGATTTCTCCTCGTGATATGCAGGTGGGGTGGACCACTACCACAAAGTTGGCTTGATCAGCAATTACTTCTGCAGAAGAAAATTCTGAACAGGATGTATGAACTTGGCATGACACCAGGTCTGGGGGAGTGCGAGGGTTTTGTCTTGTCTTGGTCTCTGTTTCTGTTGGTGGTCTTAATATAATGTTTAAACTATGTTATTTATCTAAAAAGAAAATAAGTCTACTCCAAAATCAGAGACCTCTCTCTTTCAGTTTGAATGATTATGATGTTTACTTCTGCCGGAAAAATGCTAAATAATTATCTCTGCAAATTTATTTCCAGTCCTCCCAGCCTTCTCTGGGAATATCCCTGCAGCTTTGAAAAGCAAATTTCCATCAGCAAAGATAACACGCTTGGGGAATTGGTAATCACTAGATGCCGCTTCAAATTGTACTCTGCTCGTTCTTATGGCTATTTACCAAAGGGCTTGTAGTCTGGTAGTATAAGGAGTTGTAAAGTTTTAGGTCCAAGGTTCAAACCTTGGCAAGGGTGTAAAAATTTACTTATCAAAAAATTTCTTATGGCTATTTGATAAAAGCACATTAACTACAGGCTTTGTTTTGAATATTTGATTGAAGACTCTGCTAATTGTGCCATTTCCTTGGACACTTGTGTAATAGTTTGAGTAAAGCTTCTCAAGATAGTTTGTCTCACTTGCTCTGCAGGTTTTCAGTTAAGGAGGATCAGAGATGGTGCTGCACGTATCTGCTTGATGCAACAGATCCTTTGTTTGTTGAGATTGGAAAAGCATTTATTGAGCAGCAATTAAAAGGTGCACCTTTGATAGGCTCAGTTCAGGATATCCTTCATTTGTGAAGAAAAAATGACGAACGAACTGATCATTTGTGATTTTGATGTTATGTTTTTTTGTCAGAGTATGGGAGGACTAGTCATGTTTACAACTGGTAATTATTATGATCTTACGTTTTTCGTGGATAAGATAATGTTCCATACAAATTTAGATTTGTTTTGTTCACACTTCTTTGTCTTATATCTATCTACTTCATGTTGCATTCGCAGTGATAATTTTGATGAGAATACTCCACCTGTCGATGATCCAAAATATATTTCTACATTAGGCTCAGCAACATTCAAGGGTATGCAAAGCGGTGATAAGGATGGTGTATGGCTGATGCAGGTGAGAAACTCCAAGTCTGAGTGAATAATAGAAGAGGTTCACATTTTTGCTGACCATAAATTGGGAATAATTTTAACCTATGCACACTTGCATGTTTTCTGATTTTTGGTTGGTTGCTTTGCAGGGGTGGCTATTTTCATATGATCCATTCTGGCGGCCTCCACAAATGAAGGTTCTATTTTTAAATATGATAATTTGCAGGCTATGCATTGTTGATGCGTTCAAAGAGGCCTGTTATATCGGTTGTTTCACAAATTAATAAAACTTTTGCACTGCTAACTAAATTAAGAATTAGAACACTATGCTATACCATAGTCATTATCATCTTGTGGACCGTTTTCTGAGGGAATTTTTTGCTTAGATAGTCTCCATACCTAACAAAGAACATTCCGAACATTTATTAGAGGCTGGACTAATGGATTATTAGTTGCTATTGGGCCTATTATGTTCTCAGTTATGTTCATGGTCTTATCTGCAGGTTTATCAGAAATATGATATATTATAAGATTTATAACTAGTCTAATATGTAACTGAGCTGCTACATGATAATTCTAGGAGCTTTTATGGTAAATTCTTCAAAGATTTCTAGGTGTATTTGCATGTTTGTTGTATAGATGGCAAGTCATTTCTTTTGTAATGTCATGTATGCTGGCCATGCTTTTGCTTGTACGATAAATTGACCTATAACAGACTTCAGAAGATCGTAAGCAGGTTTCTTGTTTCGAGAAACAAAGTTGAGGAATTTTGATGTGCCAATATGATATTGCTGCTCGTGATTGACACTATGTTTTTCCTTGTTAGGCACTTCTACATTCTGTTCCTTTGGGGAGACTGGTGGTCCTTGATCTGTTTGCAGAAGTAAAACCAATATGGAGCAGTTCAGATCAGTTCTATGGGATCCCTTATATATGGTTTGTGATTATGTTATTTCAATAATGTGCCCATTGTTCCATGGAACCATGAAATTGGAAATTGTTAGCAAAACCAATTTACTTTATTATTCGTGCATTCTTGTCTATGTCTTCTTTAATTGTCCTCATATATTTAATGTTCCTCTTGTGTACAGGTGCATGCTCCACAATTTCGCAGGCAATGTCGAGATGTATGGAATATTAGATTCAGTAGCTTCTGGACCTGTTGAGGCTCGTCAAAGTGAAAATTCAACAATGGTATGTACCTTTAGGTTAAAGTTCAATTTACTATCTTGATTGAACTACCGATTTCCGTCATCTCATGATCACAAATTGAGATAGATTGCACTCGAGCAGTACACTTTCTAACTTCACTCGGAAGTCCAATTTGCTTTTGGGTTCGGGCTAATTCACAAAGCACCCCTTGTTTTCTAGCCGAATATCGATGATGCATCTAGTATAGGAATTAACTAAGTGCTCTCATCAATTTCTCTCCAGGTTGGAGTTGGAATGTCAATGGAAGGTATAGAGCAGAACCCCGTTGTCTATGATCTTATGTCCGAAATGACATTTCGGCAAGACAAAGTTGATGTTAAGGTGATCATTATATCCTTTTTAATTCCGACAAGCTGTTCATCCAACTTACAGTAACAGGAATAATGTTTCATGTTATGTTAACGGGAAGAATAGCATTGAAAATGTAGTTTGTTCTACCATTTGTGAAGTTTCACATGTCGCAGAACTTTCATGTGTCCTTGAATGTCTAGACCTTCCCTTGTCTGCTTCTAGAGTTCTAATTTTTCTATTCTTCATTTTAGGAATGGATCCAGAGATATCCCACAAGACGTTATGGTCAAACAGTTCCTGCTATACAACGTGCCTGGGATATACTTTATCGAACGGTTTACAACTGCACCGATGGTGCATATGTGAGTACTGAGACATGTTGTTTGTTCTGATTTATAAATTATTTTGTGGCTCATGCATAAGTTCTGAGAAGACAAATTCTGAAATAGGACAAGAACAGAGATGTAATTGTAGCATTCCCTGATGTTGATCCCTCTGACATCTTGGTCACCGACGAAAAGGATCACCACAATGGCAGACCTATATCAAGAAGATCTGTTCTTAAAGAAAATTCTGCTTCATATGATCAACCCCACATTTGGTATTCAACATCCGAAGTTATACATGCATTGGAACTTTTCATTGCCAGTGAAGATCAACTTTCACAGAGTAACAGTTTCAGGTTTGACAATGTGGACACTTAAGTGAAATCTTTTTGGAGTGTTCTTTACTCACTTTCATTCTTCTCTTCAGATATGACTTGGTTGACTTGACGAGACAAGCTGTAGCCAAAACAGCAAATGAGCTTTTCTTGCAGACGATAAGAGCATACCGGCTGAGAGATATCGATGAAGTTGCTCTCCTCAGTCAAACTTTCTTGGACCTTGTTGATGGCATGGACTTGCTCTTAGCTTGCCACGAAGGGTTTCTTCTAGGACCTTGGTTAGAAAGCGCGAAGGAACTCGCCCAAGACAAAGACCAAGAAGAACAGGTAAGAAGAAGCTAGGCACATGCAACCATTGTCGGGAAATCCCTTTGATGTGGTCTAATATGAAAACCATAACTCTGCAGTTTGAATGGAATGCAAGAACTCAAATAACTATGTGGTTCGACAACACGGCCGAGGAAGCAAGTCTGTTGCGTGATTATGGTAACAAGTACTGGAGCGGTCTTCTGCAAGATTACTACGGCCCCCGAGCAGCCATATACTTCAAGTACTTGATTAAGAGTTTAGAGACCGGCAGTAGCTTCGAGCTACAGGAATGGAGGA
>SOPF01015486.1:0-13325 GCA_012979155.1 Hypericum perforatum
AAATTTGCACTGGACCACATGGCACGGATAGTTGTTCATTTATTGCTGAGCCTGTAAATTTTGTGGGTAATACCAATAGGAATAATGATCCTTATTCCACAACGTATAACCCGGGTTGGAGAAACCACCCAAATTTTTCATGGAAGAATAATGCAGGTCAACAGGCACCCCAACAATCGAGACCACCTTATGGAGGTGGAAATGTTCAAGGTTCTCTACCTCAGCTATTTCAACCATATCAACAAAGGTGGCAGCAACAAGGACCACCACCATAAGATCGTCGAGGTGAGGATGAATTGCGCAAGCAAGTGTTGAGCCATGAAGCAACCATCCAAAATCTTGAAGTACAAATCAGTCAGTTAGCAACGTAACTCAACGCGAGACCACCAGGCACTCTTCCAAGCAATATCGAGTCTCCTCCTACTAAACAAGAGCATTGCAAGGCCATCACAACTAGAAGTGGCCTGGATTTGGAGAAGAATGCAGTAAAGACTCCAGTAATTCCTCTACCAAGGAAGATAGTTGGGGAAGAGGAAGATGAGCTACAAGTAACTCCTATCACTGGAGAAAAAGATAAGGTACCTAAAGAAGCAGTCAAGCCAACACCGGAAAGGAAGTACCCTCCACCGCCATTTCCTCAAAGGGTGAACAAGCAAGTCATGCACCCAAGCTACCACAAGTTCTTGGAGCTTTTCAAGAACCTTCATATCAACATACCGCTCCTTGATGCTTTTGAGCAAATGCCAACATACCAAAAATGGATCAAAGAATTTATTTCAAAGAAGAGAAGCATTGATGATTTTGAAGTTATTCCGTTGACGAGAGGGTATAGTGCTGTCTTGAGCCACGAGCTACCTCAAAAGATGAAGGACCCCGGAAGCTTCACTATTCTATGTACAATTGGAGAGCAAACATTCAAGAAAGCATTGATTGATCTTGGTTCCAGCATCAACCTTATGCCGTTCTCAATATTCAGAAAGCTTGGTTTGGGAAACATGAAATTCACTTCAATAGTTCTTCAACTTGCCGATCGATCAGTGACAAGACCAAAGGGGATAGTGGAGAATGTGTTAGTCAAGGTTGACACTTTGATTTTTCTGGTGAACTTCATTATTATGGAGATGGAAGAAGATCGTGATGTACCACTTCTCCTTGGTCGGCCATTTTTGGCTACCGGAAAGACAAGCATCGATGTAAAAAAAGGTGAGCTCTGGTTTAAGGTTTGTGATGATGAGGTTGTGTTTAATATCTTTGAAGCAGCCAAATATCCATCAGTAGAGGATGATTGCTACTGGATTGATGTTGTGGATGAGATTATAGCTGTGAGGGAAGAAGAGCAAGAGCAAGAAATTCCATGGGAAGTTGTTGACAACATCGAAGATTCTAGAGAAATGGTAGCATGGGCACGCACGGTAGAATCGCCGGAGTTAGATGACACACCAAGGCCAAAGCTACAGTCATCCACTATTGCACCACCGGAATTAGAGCTAAAGCCACTTCCAACACATCTCAATTATGCCTACCTAGATAAAGATCATAAGTTGCCAATAATCATCTCATCCTTGTTAGATCAAAATCAAGAAGAGCAACTTTTAAAAGTGGTAGGCGAGCACAAAGAAGCTATTGGATGGACGTTCAGAGATATCAAGGGGATTAGTCCTTCACTATGCCAGCACAAGATTATTTTAGAGGATGATTTTTCACCATCAGTGGAAGCACAATGAAGACTCAATCCAAAGCTAAAGGAAGTAGTAAGGAAAGAAGTAATCAAGTGGTTAGATGCCGACATCATCTATCTAATCTCCGATTCCAAGTGGGTAAGTCCCACTCAATGTGTGCCAAAGAAAGGAGGGATTACAGTCATCCCTAATGAGAACAATGAGCTAATCCCTACACGGATGATAGTTGGTCAGCGCGTTTGCATTGACTTCTGGAAATTGAATAAGGCAACTCGGAAGGATCATTTTCCATTGCCGTTCATTGATCAAATGCTAGATAGATTGGCAGGTCATGCCTACTACTGCTTCTTAGATGGATATTCCGGTTATCTGCAAATCGCAATTACCCTAGAAGACCAAGAGAAGACCACATTTACCTGTCCTTATGGTACTTTTGCTTTCCGCAGAATGCCATTTGGACTGTGTAATACACCTACCACATTTCAACGATGTATGATGTCTATCTTCTCTGACATGGTTGAGTGCCAAATCAAGATCTTTATGGATGACTTCTCGGTTTTTGGAGACTCGTATCAAGAATATCTTCTACACTTGGGCAAGGTACTAGAACGCTGCAAGGAGACCAATTTGGTCCTTAATTGGGAGAAATGTCACTTCATGGTGACTGAAGGCGTAGTGCTAGGACACAAGACTTCCAGCGAGGGATTGAAGGTGGACAAGGCTAAACTAGAGGTAATTGATAAACTTCTATATCCTGTGACAGTTAAAAGCGTTTGTAGTTTTCTTGGCCATGCAGGATTTTATAGGCAATTCATCAAGGATTTTTCAAAGATCTCCAAGCCTCTTTGCAAATTATTAGAGAAGGATGTACCATTTACTTTTGATGAGGCATGCAAGCTAGCATTCAAAACACTAAAGGAGGCACTTGTATTAGCACCAATTATCATATCACCTGATTGGGAGTTACCTTTCGAGATCATGTGCGATGCAAGTGACTATGCTGTTGGTGCTGTACTTGGCCAGAAAAAATGCCACTGGATTTCATGCCATTTACTATGCTAGTCGCACTTTGGATGATGCCCAGATCAATTATACAACTACGGAGAAGGAGTTCCTAGCTGTGGTATTTGCACTTGACAAGTTCCGAGCTTACCTACTTGGAAGCAAAGTAATTATTTACACAGATCATGCAGCCATACGCTACCTCTTCGCCAAGAAGGATGCAAAACCAAGGCTTATTCGGTGGATCCTCCTACTTCAAGAGTTTGATATCGAAATCCATGATCGAAAGGGTGTCGATAATCCAGTAGCAGATCATTTTTCATGTCTCAACAACCCGGTGGTAACATCTTCTTTCCCTATTAACGAATCTTTTCCTGATGAACAATTATATGCATTAGAAGTCATTTCTATCTCATTGTATGCCGATTATGTAAACTATCTTGTGAGCAATATTATGCCTCCTGATATGTCTTCCGACAAGAAGAAAATTTTTTTGCGTAATATTAGGTGCTATGTATGGGATGAACCATATTTGTTCAAGATTGGCAAAGATCAACTATTGAGAAGATGCGTACCACAAGAAGAACAAGAACTCATTTTGCACCATTGTCATGACTCGCCTTACGGTGGCCATTTTGCTGGAGAACGCACTGCCGCTAAGGTGCTACAAAGCGGATTTTATTGGCCGACATTGTTTAAAGATGCTGCTAAGTTCGTGAGCAAATGTGATCGATGTCAACGAACAGGGAACATTTCTCACCGTCATGAGATGCCTCAGGCGGGCATCATGGAAGTTGAAATATTTGACGTATGGGGTATTGACTTTATGGGTCCTTTTGTTCCATCTGATCGTAATCTTTATATTCTTCTTGTAGTTGACTATGTATCCAAGTGGGTTGAAGCCGTGGTATTACCAGCCAATGATGTAAAAGCGGTGATTAAGTTCTTGCAAAAGAACATTTTCAGTCAATTCGGAACTCCCAGGGTACTCATTAGTGATGGAGGTAAGCATTTTTGAAACAATCTTCTTGCAAATGCACTAACAAAATATGAGGTTACGCACAAGATTGCAACAGCTTATCACCCCCAAACAAGTGGCCAAGTTGAAGTTTCCAATAGGGAAATCAAGTGTATCCTTGAAGTCACGGTGAATCCATCATGGAAAGACTGGTCTAGCAAGCTAAATGATGCACTGTGGGCATATAGAACTGCATACAAGACCCCTATTGGGATGTCACCATACTAGTTAATTTATGAAAAAGCTTGTCACCTTCCAGTTGAGCTAGAGCACAAGGCATATTGGGCACTATGTCGGTTGAACTTCAACCTTGACAAGGCTAGCGAAAGAAGAATTTTACAACTTGAAGAGCTAGATGAATTTCGTCGACAAGCCTATGAAAATGCCAAGCTTTACAAGGAGAGAACTAAGAAATGGCATGACAAGAAGATCATTCGTCATGAGTTTTTGGTAGGCTAACAAGTGTTATTATATAACTCACGCCTAAAACTCTTCCCAGGTAAACTCAAATCTAGATGGACTGGGCCATTTACGGTGGTTGCCATATCGCCTTATGGAGCTATTCAAATTCAGAATCTGGATACGAATGAAGAGTTTAAGGTAAATGGACAACGCATTAAAGCATACCTTAGTGATCATTGTGAGGTACACGAATCTCACATCGACCTTGCAGACCCAGCTCAGTAAGACCTTATCACCGTCAAGCTAACAACATTAACTTAGAACTATACTTTTCTCTCAAATTCTTTTAAATTTTTAAATTCACTCGTCCGAGTTTTCCCGAGTTTGTGGGTTTCTAGGGGAATGTACATAGGGTTACCCTCGAAAAATATGTCATTTATTTTGGTTTTGTAGAGTAACAATCAAGTCCGGGAGCAAAAATTGGAAGAGAAACAGAATTGGACCCTAACGTACGCTAGCTAGGCCAACATATACTGGGGATGCTCGGGAGAAAATGGCAGAGAGCGACCCCAACGTACGCTGGCTAGGCCAACGTACGCTGGGGGTGCTCAGGAGGAAGAGGCAGAATATGACCCCAACGTACGTTGGCCTAGCCAACGTACGTTGGGGGTCGAAAAACCTCTTAAAATTGCCCAACTCCTCCCCTCTCCTCCTCACTTCTTCCTTCATCAAAAACACTCATCCATAACTCTCCCAAAAAGAAAGAAAGAAAGAAACCCTAACCCATTTTGTTTTGCAGATTCCGAGCTCATCCGTGGATGAATTCTCAATCTGACAACTGGGTTTTGTTCCCCTTACTGAGGCCTTCGAGTTGATCCAAACAATTTGAAATGGGCAAGGAAGCTACAAATAAACGTCGCCGAGGTGCAAAGGAGCCAGGCAAGAGCTCACGCGCATCTCGACCGATCGACTTAACCCAAAGGTACGATGCTCCTTTCCGAATACATGAAGAATAGGAGGGGGAGAGATATAAGAAATTTGACAATTGTTGGTTCATAGGATATCAATTGATTGATTGGGATGAAATGAGATGGGCGGGTTGTGATTATGAACTCCGTGAAGCTATAGTTGCACTCGGTTGGGAATTTTTCTCTGACACAGTCGTTAAGACTAATCCTGCTACTGTTGTAGAGTTTTATAGCACTGTGGTTGTTGCCCCGAATAACTCTTCATTTATTGCACGTATACATGGCAAGAAAATCACAGTAAATGAGGATGTGCTAGTTGACTTGATAAAAATTAATCAGGGGGGATGGTATAACTTTTTCGAGTGATACTGCTGCACACAGTGCTTGGCAAGAATTGATGGGTTTGCCTCACTATAAGACACAATCCGCTGCCATCCTTATTAAAGACATACACTGGTGTGTCTTTCATCGCTTTATGGCTGGGTGTTTTAGTGCACAGTTTGAGAGTAGCAAAATCACAAAGAAATAATTATATGCTTTAGCTTGTGCACAAAACCATCATAGGTTTGACACATTTGGATTAATTGTTGATGTGATTAAGCGTACCTTAGATTTGCCTAATCCCCGTTGGCTAGGGCTTGGCCATATTGTTGCTATGCTTGTTCGTCAGTTTGTTGCAGATCTGCTGATAAATGAAAACATGATAAACTCATCGGTCATTGATCGTGATTAGCTGGTAAAGTGGCATTTAATGTCCAAGACTGGCACAGTTGAACAGGGCACCAGGAAATATGCGATCATTCCATATATTGATCACGAGGGTATCCGGAACTGTCTAATGCAAGAAGAAAATGTTCAACTTCCAGAGCAGCAAGCAAGCATCAACAACCTAGCCCAGCGCATCACTGAGCTTGAGGTCGAAGTGCGGAACAATGCAGAAGAACAGGCAACTCGCTGGCAAATATATCAGGAGGATCAGGCTTACAACTGCGCTCAATGGGAATGGCTCCGGAATCACCTCCAACCTCTGCCGAAACAATGATCACAGGCTTTTTCTTCTCCTTACTTTGCTTAGTTTTTATTTTTAATTTTTAGATTGTCTTTGATTTGCTATTTTTATTTTCTGTTTTGCATGTTTTTCTTCACACATTGAGGACAATGTGTCTTCTAAGTGTGGGGGTATGTGTATGTTTATGTGTGTGTTTATGCCTTTTGTTACTTGTGTTGATCTTGCTATGCCTGTCTCTCTTCTTACTGTGGTTGTTATTTTGCTTTATGCATGTGATCGAGTCTGTTTTGTGTGTGTTTTGTGTTTTTGATTGAAGTGTGTTAGAGTCTTTTGCAAATGATGAAACAATCCTCAGAATTTTTGAACTTCTTGTCATAAGAGAAGCCCCATATCATGCATTCAACAGTCTTGAGCAAAATGAATTCTTTAGACATAAGCTATTATATCCTCGTTCATTTAGGCTAGTCGTTATGCTAGGTAGACTAGACTAGTGAATTAACGAGTGACCTTGTGAGGATTTTGAGCCGAAGGCAAGGACAATTCGTCTTTATTTTATTCATGAGGAGTGTGCTTCGTTTGAGCAATGGAGGTGTTAAATGATTACCTTGCATAACTCAATGAGGTAGAGAGTGTCGAGGGCAATTTTGCTATAATCCTAGGGCCTTAGAGCCAAAAACCTGATCTTATCCGTTGCATACCCCGTTGAGCTTGAGCCTATTCATTGAAATATTATATATAAGCTACTATATAATCTTTCCTCATGAATTTTCCCACCTTTGACTATCCGTCCGAGGAAGCTTTAGGATTACATCTTTGGAAAATTTGTGTAAGGGTTCTTATTGTAGTATAGCTTGGGGGGTGCCTTACCATATAAGGGTTGCTGGTAGTTAAGACCATGAAAGTGTAATGACTTGGCTTGCAAAAAGAAAAAAAAAGAGAAACCTTGTGCTTAGAAAAAGTTGAAAAAGAAAAGAAAAGAAGAAATTGAAAAAAAAAGAAAAGTAGAAAGATGGAAAAGCATAAAAGTAAAAATCAATGGGAAGTTTCGAAAGACAAGTTAAGCACAAGGAGCAAAAGTAAGCAAGTCATAAAAGAAAAGCTGGTCTTTAGGAGTTGGGTTACATCGGGATGAGGGATAATGATAAGGTGAGATGTGTAGAATAAACGAGAGGTAGAATTTTGTATATAAGCTCCTCGGATTGGGTGGTTTAGCCACTGCCCATGCTCATATCCTCACCTTTACCTTTAGCCCCATTACAAACCAATAAAAGTCCCTCCTATGACATGATCTACTTTGTTTCGAGTGTATTTTGGTATGATATTTAACACTTTTAGACCTTGAATGTGCACACGAGAGTAGGATAGTTGACAACCATACACTTGTGAGTTTAAATCAATCCTATCCTACGAGTGGTTAACTCTCTAGTCCGGAACACTTGGTGTAAAAACTTGATTAAATAATTGAGGGTATAATCGCCTATTGCTTTTGTATTCATTTTGCTCAAGGTTGTGATGTGTGTGCTTGTGGGGATGATCTTGTGATGAAGGTTTAATTTCTGTTGGCACCACTTGTTGGTTTTCTGATGCACCTTCCTTGGGGACAAGGAAGGAAGTAAGTGTGGGGGTGTGATGCATGTGAGAACATGCATCCGTTTAACTTTAGTTTATGTCATTTTGTCACGTTTTAGGAAATGATAAGTCGAGTCTTGTCTATGTTTTGTTTTATTTTGATTAATTGGTCAAGAAGAAGATTGTCTATTGTTTTGGTGTGTTTTGTAGACATTTGGAGCATCTTGGGAGCTAAGGCAAGGATTGGTGGACATAGGCGATGAGTCGAGCTAAAATCGGAAGTTTGAAGGCAAAAGTGAGTGGGGCAGATTGCTACCCCAATGTACGCTGGTCAGGCCAGCGTACGTTGGCCTTGCTCGGGAAGAAATGCTCGGGAGGCAGAGAATGACCCCAACGTATGCTGGCCTAGCTAGCGTATGTTGGCCTTCATTCGGACAAAGAGAAGATTTTGGCAGAGAGCAACCCCAACGTACGCTGGGGGTCGACAACCAACTTAAAGAATTGCTTCACCAAACTTCCCACTTGCTTTTGTCTACACTTTTGAGGTGGCAAGCATGAAGGAGGAGGACAAGACCAAGGAGGAGATAGCAGAGAAAGCACTTGGGGAGAAAAAGAAGAAGAAGAGCTTGTTTTAAGATTAGAACTCTCCAAGCCAAAAACATTAGTTGTTAGATTTTATTATGTGTTCTTGAATTGTTCTTGAGGATATTGTAACAACTTTGGATTTGGTACAATCAAGGTACTTTCATTTTCTTCTTGGTTACAAGTTTATCTTTATGTTTGAAGTTATCATTTAAGCTAGATCATTTGAATGTTACTTCTTAATCAAGGATGACAACTTGGTTTAGTTTTTAGCATTCATCCGTTTATTGTAGTAGTCTTGAGACTGTTAATCGATTCTAAGCCTGACAACTTAGATTCATAACAATATCAAGGTTGTAGTATAGTAGTATCATCAAAAGATTGAGATTGACAACCTTGAGATTTTTTGATATTATTGATAGCCGTAGTATTAGATCACCAACTCAAACAATCGATTCGCTTAGCTTAAGATTTAAGAACACATCATCTGGTACTTGACGAACAAATCCATTTTCTATTCCCTGTGGAGACGATCTAACTTATCACAATATTACTTGTGCGATCGTATAATTCTTGCACGTATTTTGATCCAACTTTGGATGCATCAAGTTTTTGGCGCCGTTGCCGGGGAGTAGAAGTTTGAATTTGTTTTCGTTAATATTGGAACTAGTGCTCTTGATTTTGAGACTAAGCTTTGTTACATGTTTATTATTCTTGTTGCATTTGATCCTTTCTGTTGAGTGTTATAGTATCATACAAGTACAGGAGGTGAATGCCAAATACTCGTCGTGAGAACCAACCTTTTCTTGAGCAAGATTCGGAGATTGAACGAACTATTCGACGAATCAGGAGAAGAAACTTACATATACAAGAGATGGGTGATCGACAAGTAGTCAATGTTCCTCCCGCCATGAGACACAAGTCACACCCAAGGCTTGTTGACCTTCGATCAAGCATTGAGTATCCAACCGTGGAGGCAAACAATTTCGAGATCAAGAGCAACCTCCTTTCAATGGTTGAAAAAGACCAATTTGGAGGTTATCCCTCAGAAAATCCAGCAAAGCACATCTGAAACTTCGAGGATCATTGTTCGACAATAAAGTACAATGGTGTCACACCAAATGCCATCAAGCTTTGACTGTTCAAGTATAGTTTGAAAGATGATGCTAGGGAGTGGGTAGATTCATTTCCAGCCGACACTTTCACAACATGGGATGAGCTTGCCGATAAGTTCTTGGAAAAGCATTATCCTCCAGGTAAAACCACCCAACTTCGTAATAAGATTTCTCAATTTAAACAGCTAGGTGGTGAATCGTTGCATGAGGCTTGCCATCACTTCAAGAGACTACTTCGCGAGTGCCCACATCATCAGATACCTGAATGGATGCTCATCCAAACATTCTACAATGGATGTGAGCCACTTATTCGAGTCAACCTAGATGCAGCAGCTGGAGGAAACTTGACAGATAAGTCGGAAGCTGATGGTTTTCAAATCATTGAAGCCATGGATACCAACAGCCATGATTGGGGAGAACGAACCGAGAGAAAGAGAGTTGCTAGTATTCAAGACAATGATGAAGTGGCTACTTTGAAGGCACAGGTAGCAACACTTACGCAACTAGTTAAAGGATCAATGTCGCTTCAAACAACATCATCATCTCAGGTATACGAAATTTGCACTGGACCACATGGCATGGATAGTTGTTTATTTATTGCTGAGCCTGTAAATTTTGTGGGTAATACCAATAGGAATAATGATCCTTATTCCACAACGTATAACCCGGGTTGGAGAAGGAAGGAAGGCAAGGAGTGGGAAAGCAGCCACCAGTTGAGAATATTTTCCTTTGGGGATAGTCCCTCCATGGGAGAGGTAGAGTTATGTGATTGGGAGTGGGGTCAATTGACCCTACTTAATTTTTTATTTATTTGATAGTTTAATATATAATTAATATATGTACCCATTAAAAATAAGAAATTGACCCCATTCAAAAATTAATGAATCTATAAATTAGAATAATATACTAAAAAAATATATATTTCATATATTGTCACTATTTAAAAAAATTTATGGCTCCGTCCTGCTCCATGGTGCCAATAGTTAGAATTACTCTTAACTCTGCACTTCTGAATAACTTGTTAACCTATCTACTAGCCCAACAACCACAACAGACAATGGTATCACCAATAGCAATGGTTCAACTAGATGATGGATATTTTAACAAGTTAAGCCCCCATCATTTGAAGGTGTTCAAGATCCAATTATTATAGAAGATTGGATTATGGAGATAAAAAAAGATATTTCAGATTGCTTGAACAGAGATAAAGGACAAGGTGTCATTTGTCTCCTATATGCTGACTAGAGATTCATGTAGATGGTGGGAGACGCACCAGTGAACTCGCCAACCCAGGCATGAAGTGACTGATTAGACAATATTCCTTAAAAACTTTTCCAAAAGGTATGAACCCGCCCCATTGAGATGATAGAAGGCTAAGGAGTTTGATTAATTAATACAAGTCTGTTATGTAGTATGACCAAGAATTCACAAGGTATATACCAAGGTAGATATGTATGAAATATGCTCCTTACTAAAGTGCTAGTTTGATATATAAAATTAGTACATGTGTAGGCTATCAGTATTTAAATCAGCTGCAATATTGGATAAAGAGACTAGAGCTCAAATATTTGAAAAAGGCCTAGCCAAAGAGATCAGGGACCACATAGTGCTATTGTTTCTACCCACATACTCTGAGGTGTTGACTCGAACATTAGCAGTAGAACAAAACTTGTGATACGATAAAATAGACAAAGAGATCGATAAGAGAAAAATGGGCCAAAAGTCTAGTAATCACACCATCATTGGAGACCCGAAGAAACCATAAAACATCTACTATGGCAATAGTTAGACCAACAACTCGTCTCTAAGTGTAGACCAATGTCAGAGATGTATACATTTTGGGCATCATGAGGAGTATTGCATGTAAAAGAATCATGGTAAAAATATACATATATATATAATGTTTCTGAGAAATGAGTAATCGATAAATCTTATAAGTGGGTAAATAGAGCATGTTTCCACTGTGGAAAGATAGGACATAGGGTGACAGAGAGCCCAGATGTTGAATCCTGAGTTCTATCTACTACCACAACGAATCCAGCACGGATAGTTATAATCCAATTAGGACGGTGGCAGCTCCATCTACAAAGGCACTAGCTTGAGTGTATGTATTAAACTAGGAAGATGCTAAGTAGTGGACAGAAGACATTATGCTAGGTAACCCTTTGGTAGAAACCTTACTACGTAAAAAAAAAATATTATTATGATTTAAAGATAAGTGAGTTAGTATTGTGCAACTGTAAAGTGTTGAGAAGTTTGTTTACCTTGTTAAATAATTTTTAGGGGCTGGATATCTGGCAAAAGTCTTATTGGATTCTGGTACTACACATTCGCCCTTATCAAAGAATTTCATAAAAAAACATAAAATCACTAAGCAGGAGAGCGAATAACCTTTGGCAGTCAGCACCTTAGGAATCATTGTTACCGTTGACCAGCAATGTAAGGATTGTGAAAATTATAGTAAGTGGTACAACCTTAAGGGATACCTAAGAGTCATGGGAATGATAGAATTTGATGTGATTCTAAGAATAGACTGGCTTACCAAATATCATGCCGTGATAGAATTTTGGAGAAAAATGGTAATCTTTCAGTTGCTAGGAGAAATAATAATTTCCTATGAAGGTGAGTCAGAACAAAAAGTATTTAGGATAATTTCAGTGCTAGAGGCAAAGAGGCTAATAAAAAATACAACAACAACATTTTTAGCATCAGTAGGAGATACAAGATTAGAGCAAGCATTAGAAGATATATCCATTGTCAAACAATTCATAAATGTCTTTTCGAAAAAAGTGCAGGAATTACCACCAGATTGAGAAGTAGAATTTCAGATAGACCTAATTACTAGAGCGAGTCCAGTATCTAAAATGCCATATCGCATGGCTCTAGCAGAACTGAAGGAATTGAAGGTACAGTTGGAAGACCAACTATCAAAAGAATTAATTCATGCTAGTGTATCTCCCTTGGAGCTCCAGTTCTATTTGTCAAGAAAAAAGATAGATTTGATTATTGGGAGATAAATAAACTTACCATAAGAAATCGATATCCATTGCCAAGAATTTTGAAGAATTGTTTGACAAGCTAAAAGGAGTGCAAGTATTTTCCAAGATTGATCTACGATAAGGATATCACTAACTAAAAATAAAGGAGGAAGATATATACCTCATGACATTCTGCACTTAGTACAAACATTATGAATTTGTGTTTATACCATTTGGATTAACCAATGCCCCTGCTAAGTTTATGGACCTTATGAATCAGACCTTCTAACCATACTTGAATAAATTTATCGTGGTGTTTGTCGATGATATCCTGGTATACTCGCCTTGTAAGGAGAGCCATGAAGAATATCTAAGAATTGTGCTAGAGATACTCAGGGTTACACAGTTGTATGCAAAATTTATATGGTTTGAATTTTGGCATGAAAAGATGGCCTTCTTGGACATGTGATATCTAAGGAAGGAGTATCGGTAGACCTTGGCAAGATTGAAGCAGTAATGAACTGGGAGCAGCCAAATAATGTCTCTGAAGTACATAGTTTTCTTGGATTGGTAGGATACTATCAAAAATTTATCAAGAAATTTTTAAAAATAGCTTTGTCGCTACCACGGTTAACTCAAAAGGGAGTGAAGTTTGTATGAGATAGTGAATGTGAAGAAAGCTTTCAAGAACTAAAGAAGAGACTGATATATGCTCCAATTTTAGCTATACCAACCGAAGATATAAATTTTAGGGAAAAGTCCTCCTAGGGCCCTTGTAGTTTGACACGTTCTCAATTAGGTCCCTGAGGTTTAAAACGGTGATTGTCGGTCCCCGTGCTTCCAATTTTCGCATCTGGGTCCACTCGATCTAGTTCAATTTTTTTTCGACAAAATGCCCCGTTTAGACTTGCTGAGTTAGCCCGCCACGCGTGAAACTTAGCCACGTAAACAACGACGATTTGGCTGGCTTATTACCACTTTAGTACCCAGATTTATTTATATT
>SOPF01015499.1:0-16985 GCA_012979155.1 Hypericum perforatum
TAAAAAACCAGCATAATAAACCAAGCTAACCATTAGATAATTCAACATTATGTTCTAGTGCCACTCGTCTGAATTTTCCTGAGTTTGTGGATTTCTAGGGGAATGTATATAGTCTCACCCTAGAAAAAGATTTTATGTTACTTTTTTTTAGTTTAGATAGGTAGGATGAGTAACTCAAAGAATTTTGGAAGTCTGGGTGCTGGAAGGACCTCCAGCGATGCCTGGGAGAGGTGTAGGAGTACAGAAGACTTGACCCCAGCGATCGCGGGACATGTAGCGACCGCTGCGGGTACAGGAAGAACAAAGACTTGACCCCAGCAACCCCTGGACATGCCGCGACTGTTGGGGGTACAACAGCCGTGACATACAAAAGGACGGGAAATACACCCATCTTCCACCACTACATCCCCCTCAAATTTCACCTCCTTCCCCAACGATTCTGACGTCGTCAACGCCCGTCTATAGCATCTCACCAAAAGCCTGAGTACCGACTCTTGTGTTTGGTCGTCGTCCACTCACCGCCGGCGTGTCCCACCATCGTCGTCATTCCATGACCAACCTACCAAGGTAAAACCTTATTTGTTTCTTGTTATGCAAATCTCGAGCAAACGATGCATCGAATCCACAAACCATCTACGGGGTGTTGATAAACTCGTCAAGGCATTCGATGCGAACCTCACAATGTCCTCCATTACCGCTCGCAGCCATCCGTCAGTCACCAGAGTTCAATGGACTTCCTTTTATCGCCTCCATTTCACAACATGCTTGCCACCATGTCACCGAAAGCATCAAGTTCTCGGCCTTCATCCACTAAAAAATGCCGCCGAAATGCACCATTGCCTCAACTGTTCCATCGTCGCCACCATGCAAGAATATATAAGCTAGATATGGCGCTCCCTTCCCAATCTATCATGACCGGGAAGGTGAAAAGTATCGAAAATTCATCCCATGCATTTACGTTTGCCATTCGATTATAGATTGGGGTGATATGTGCAAATTGGGTGTCGAGGATAAATTGTGTCAGTCCTTGCACGATATCGGTTCGGAGAATTTTGTTGATACAATCGTGCATGTAAATGCTTATGTTCTTGAATTCTATTGCACGGAGATTATTGCCAAGAACAACTCCTCGTTCATTGCACTTATACATGGTGAACCTATTTTTGCCGATCATTGATACTGATAGAGTTGACAGGTGTAAAAGGTAGTGGTGGTCTTATAGACTTTGCAAATGACTCTACTGTAGGTGGAGAGCACTTACAGGCCTCTCTCGATATAGGACAGAACCACCCACTATTCTCATTCAAGCGTTCATCTTAGTATTGTCCACCGTTTTACGTGTGTTACATTTAGTGGTCAATATGAGGATAGTCAAATCAATAAGATTCAACTCTATGCCCTCCATTGCATGGAGCATAAAAAAACCCATTTATCACGTTTGCGTTGATTTGTGATGTTATTTCGCATACTCATAAGATGGTTAAGCCGTTGCATCTGGGTCTTGGAAATGTTATTACTGTTCTTGCCAAGCATTTCTTTCCAGGTAGAGACATCCAACCATTATCAACAACGATCGTCTAGTGAATTGGCGCCTGCTCACAAAGATAGAGTGGTATGGATGGTTCATATATGCCTTCAACAAGTGGGACATGCGAAAATTTGTCGAAGACTGACTCTGTGAAGAGAGCGCTGTACTGATTCTAGAACATCAAGCCGAGCTCAACAAACTCGCAGACGAGTCGACGACCTGGAGATTTAAGTCAAGGAGTTGGCCACTTCTGTAGAATCTCACTAACAGTTCTACCATGAAGATCAAGCGTGACTTCAATCCCAGTTTGTCGCCTAGTAGGAGTACAACGCTCAACGGGAGGCAACTAAAGAAGCTCATTGAACTTGGCTACGAGCCTAGTACTACCACTGCCACCACCGTTCAGCAAGATTGACCAAGGAACCGTCCACTTCCTTTTTTTGTCTTTTTATTTGTCTGGTTATTTGTTTCTAATGTCATGTTTATCTTTTATGCGAGCATCTTCCACACAATGAAGACAATGTGTTTGATAAGTGTGTGGATGTCAACATGTGTTCTATCGTTGGTTTATCATAACTTTTGTGTTTTACTTTCTTTTGTAATTTTGAATTCTTGTGTGCATGTGATCGAGTCTTGTGTGCATGTGATCGAGTCTTGTTCTGTGTATGTGACGTGTGTTTTTTATTGTTGTGAGTGTATGCAAATGACAAACTTTTCCTCGAATTTTGATCTCTTGTTAGAAGCCAAACTTCCATTCCATGTTAGGAATCCAATCTGAGTAGGATGAATAAGAATATATATATCCACTACACCCTTGACCATTTAGGCTAGTTGTTGTATTAAGTAGCTAGACTAGAAGAATCGATAGTGACCTTGTGAGAAGATTTGAGCCGAAGGAGAGGATAACTATCTTCATTCATTCATGAGGTGCCCACACGTTCCGGACAATGAGAGTGTTAGACTAGTACTTGGCATAACTTGGTAATGCAAAGTGAGTAGAGATTCAAGGGTCGTCTTTATTTGTAAGCCTAGAGCTTTAGAGCCAAGACCCTACTTATCCATTGTTTAAATTCGTTGAGCTTGAGCCTATCTTTCGAAATATTATATGTAAGCTAATATGTAAGCATTTATTTACAAAAACTTTCCACCTTTGACTATCCGTACGAGAATGCATTAAGATCTTATCTTGTGGGGAATTTGTAAGGGTTCATTTGGTAAGGGGAAATGAACATTTCGGGATAAAGAGTAGATGAAAACTGATAAAGACGTAAAAACTCTATGATTTAATAATGTGCAACAAAGAAGGAAATTATGCAAAGTAAAAGCAGTCTTAAAGAGAAGAAAAAAAAATGAAAATGAAAAGAGAAAAAAGGAGGATGTCAGATGAAAATGAAAGTGGAAAGTTGGAAAGAACAAGTGAAGAATGAAGTAAAATGGAAAGCGGGAATGTTTGTGAATAAAGCACAAGGACAACGTGGCAAGTCTCTGAAATGGTTTTTGGGATTTGGGGTATATCGGGTTGAGCGATTATTAGAAATAGGGTGAGATGTTTAGAATAGACGAGAGTTAGAACATGGTATGACCAGTTGAGGTACGAAGATTGTAGCTATGCGCGGTGGGACTTGAAGGCTTTTTGCCTTTGTATCCTCGCGCCATTGTGATAAAATAACGATAAACTAAATAAGGTAGATAAATTTATTCTTATTTCTTGACTTATAAAACCCTACGTGTCGTAGGCATTATATAGCCAAATGATTACACATAATAGGCACATACCTAATATGACTCAACTACTGAATTGGAAAATACCAAAAATATAAGAGCAAATTGCTCTCAGGTCCCCAGCGTTTGCTAAAATCACTATTTTCGTCCCTCCTGTTTCGGAAAAAATACTTTCGTCCCCCACCTTTGCTTAATTATCACTCTTAGGTCCCTGGTTCCGGTTTCGAGAAATTTATCCGGTACCCAGTGACCTAAAATGGCTCTTTTGCCCTTTATTTAAAAATTAAAAAAACATTAAAAATTATTTTTTTCTTGTTTGATTTAAGTTGAGGAAATGGAGAACTCTTTTGCTGAAATGACTCTTTTCCTCTTTTGCCCTTTATTTTTTATCTCATTTTTTAAAAATTTTAAATAAAGGGCAAAAAAGTCATTTTAGGTTCCTTGTTACCGGATAAATTTTTTGAAACTGGAACCAGGGACCTTAGAATAACATTTAAGCAAAGTAGGGGGACGAAAATCTCTTTTTCGAAACAATAGGGACGAAAATAGTGATTTCAGCAAAGGTCAGGGACCTGAGGGCAATTTACTCAAAACATAATGTAAATTTTCTAAAAGGAATAGAAAATACTAATAGACTTCTAACATGACTAACATACGTAATTGAACATAGCTCTTTGGATTGGGTGGTTTAGCCATTTCCCATATACATTTATCCTTACCTTTATCCTAAGCCCTATTATAACCCAATAAAAGTCCCTTTGATTATGCATTCTGCTTTATTTGAGCGTGTTTGAGTATGACATCTAATATTTAGAACCTAGACATGTACACGAGTGATAGAAAAGTTGATTACCGCATATATGTGAGCTTACATTGATTCAACCCTACGAGTGGTCAATCATCTAGCAAGAAAGTAAGTGGGGGAGCAGATGTGTGTGTAAACACACATCTAATTAGTCATACTCGGGTTGATGTTGGGTCGTGTTTGGTATGCTTGCATCATGTTTAGTTGAGCTTCTAGTTTGTTTGGTGTGTTGAGTTGAGAAGTGGATGGCTATCGGTTTCTCGTATTTTTATATGTATCCGAAACAATTGAAGAGCATTAAGAAGATTGACGGGGAAGCGAATCAAGCCCAGAAGACCCAGCATTCGCTGAGGAATAGCAAAAGCAGGAGAAATTTGAGAACCAGAGGTCGCTAGCCATCCAATGGTCGCTAGTCCCTGCAAACGGATTGTGCACAATCCTAGCCTATTCGGGAATTTAGCTTTTGTTTAAATAGGAGCAGACAACTATTATTCGGAGTTAGACTCCAGACCTAGTTTTTACTTTTAGTTAGCACCATAGTTAAAACTCTAGGTCTGGCTCTGGCTCCTTCATTGCCTAGCTTCGTCAATACGAGCCAGGTGTCCGGCAAGTTGGAGCCACGTTACTATGGTCCATATCATATTGCTGCTAAGGTGGGTTTGGTGGCGTACCTCTTAACCCTACCTACGGGTGCTCGCTTGCATGACGTTTTTCACGTCAGCGTGAATGAAATAACAAGAAGTCTTTCAATTATATGTTGTTCTTTCTATATAATCCCGCTTAGTCGGTCACTACAGCTCCTAAGCAACGAGGTCACAAGCCTCGCCACAATTCCCAAGTTGCATTCCAATCTCTGAAGCCAAGCACACAACACCTATACTACAAGCTCAATTTCTCACCCCAGCCTATACCAATTGACTACGCTTCAAGGGTCATTAATGGATGAAGTTGAGCACTGTTTCATGTTCTGTGCTTCTTTCACTATATCTATGGTTAACATCTCAACACAATCTTAGCTCATTGATCAAGGAAATCGCTCTTGCCCTACCAAGATCATTAGCTTCTAGATATTTGCTCTCTCGGCAGGTAATCCCATTATGGTTCTTTTGGAAAAATTTCCAGTCATTTATTTCAGGTGACGACTTCATGTACCAAAGATCAGATGCTATAAGCAGAAACTTGCATAGCACCACCCTGTTTCTTTTCTGTACAGTACATTGTACACAACCAGAAATGCAGCAGAAAAAAACTTTCGGGAAAACAAGAAAGGTATTTAGTTATGCACACCTGAGTTACTCCATTAGTCTTGTAATCAAACTTGTGAGGCCACAGCTCATAGAAGTCCTGAACGTAGCTTCCGGTGAGTAATAATCAGTACTAAAATATGCAGAACTAGCAAGCAACATGAGGACTACTATTCACCTTGAATATTTTCGTTTTCAGTAAATCTGAGTGCGCTCTGGAAACGCCATTGACTGCAGTTGAACAGACAACGGCTAGGTTTGCCATTCGAATACTCTGTTTTATATAACAACAATTACGTCAAGAAACTTTGTACTATGCTGTTGCTTGCTTATTTATATACAACTACATTAATTGTCCACACAATGAACAGAATACTGTTCTAGAGGATTTCCACCACACTTTAGTTAGCCAGAGAATTCAGAAATTAAAAAAAAAAAAGAATAAAATTTTGAGAACCAATCACTGAGAAAATATATGTCCTGTTCTATCAGGCAATGTCAGTGATCAGAAAAATCATACATAAAGGAGCGGTAAATAGTTCAAGATTTTAGCTGGTTTGGTAACTTTTTGTGGTCAAAATTTCTGGGACATTAGCAGACGCAAATACATGCACACCTCGAGCTTGGCCAGAAAGTACCTTGACTGCACCTTCCTCAACTATTGACATCCTAGCAAGCCGATCGTAATCTGACCCTACTCTCTTTTTCACCTCTTCAATGAACTTCAAGTTTACATCATATATAATCTGCAACATGTCAGTCCAAAAAAAATGAACTCTGCTAGTCGGCCAGGGTACGCAGAAGTATCTAATAAATCCATTAATGTCAACGCTACTTGAAGTCTCCTTGGTTTTCTTGCTCAGCAGATCTTGCCATGGCACCAAAGTTGATTTTTTGTATACCGTTATTATCTAACAAGAATCCATTACTTAAGGTTATTATTTTAGAATCTAGAGTTTAAACTAGTTGTTCCCAAGCCGAACCTCTACTCTATATGATGTCTAATTCAAAAAGAGAATCCAGTTTACTATTTCTTAAAACAAAAAGATGTTAATATACAGTACAGAATCTAAAGCCATATACAAGATGGCACATATGAAATTTAGAAAACACACCTGTAAATGGCGTGGGAGCAGACTTTCAAGTAAATCAACAGGAATTTTCTCAAGTCCTTCAGGTATTACTGTGTGTGTAGTGAAAGAGAAGACTTTGCACACAATATTCCATGCTCTACTCCAACCCAAACGCTCTTCATCAATGAGCACTCTCATTAGTTCTGCTATTGTGAGAGATGGGTGTGTGTCATTCAGCTGCAGAGCAACCTACATAGAGCATGGAGAGGAGAAAACGCAAGTCAATGAACCTGTAAAATAGTAGCTAAATCATGCACTTGTTCACACATTCTGGAAGTTTATTTTATTACTCAATTTCTTTTTGGTGCCTAGATCTCCTTCCTGCTCCTGTTAACAGAAAATATAAAGGCAGATGTCTAATTCTGCAATAATTGACTACCAGTTCTGTAGAAGTATTCGGCCTGATTTAGTAGTGTTGTCTGTTCAATCTCTTTTTGGGTGCAATTCTTTGGTGCATTTTTCCGTTATAACTGTTGTACAACCATTATATCTAACAAGTTATGAATCATAACCTTCTCTGGAAAACTGTCAAAGTTATCATGAGTGTCTTTGAACCGCCGAATGATGTCTTGTAAAGATGCTGAGACAAAGAAATATTGTTGTTTCAGCCGTAGTTCCTTCCCCTGAAAGAGAATATATCAGTAAATGTGGTGCTATACAGATGATAAACTGATAGACACTGTCAACTAAACAAGGAGTCATGCAGGAAATAGTATTGGTCATATAATCGTTGACAATTTCAAGGTCTAGCCATATCAGCTACCTAATTGTGGATTAACGAACAATATTTTGAAGAAGAAACTGTCAAAGGGAAGATATGGCATTAACTCATGGATATGTAGAATTATACCTGATAAGTGCGGTCATCTGGGTATAATATACTGCTAATAGTCTCTGCTTTCTGCCTGCTGACAACAGCATTGACATAGTCGCCAGTATTAAAGGACTCCTGGAAACATAAATAGTTAAAAGCCTAAAAGGTCATCCAGAATCTGCAGCAAGTGAAAAACAAGGAAAAACAAGCATTTGGGAGGGTGAATCGCATTTTGGAACTCTTAGCTTTGTCATAAAAAGTAACGTATCTTTTATTATTCAATTGCAATCTGAGCGATGCATATCAACACCTAAAAGTTGACTCGATCATTGGATGATCCATACCATGCCTGGCTAATCAATCTTCTCCCAGTATCTTTTTCTTGATGTATGACCATGAGCCTTAAGAGCTCGAGCATGTAATAACTTTCTATTGGGTCAGGCCTAATGCATGTTTGGAACAAGTTAAAGTATCAGCAAGGAGATGATTAAAACCCTGAGAAGAGTTCATCATTGATACGTTCTGGAGCTCTTATGCAAATTGGCACGAACATATCACCAAGGAGCTGATTAAACCCAAAAGTTGAGCTAATATTGACATGTTTGGATCTCTTCAAATGTATCAGTACTTCCACTCATACTTTTGAGCATCCCGTCCTCCTTGTTCTACGATTGTTGCTAAATCTTATCAAGGGCCATCAATATTATTCTTCTGGTTATGGAACTTAGATGCATTCATATATCGAAATTCAGAAAGAGACTTTACCATGTCTGCACCATCACTTGGTTTAGCAGCCCATAGGCGCAGAGTGATGGTATTTCTTGTTCCATAACCAGGTATAGGATTATCATATGCAACTGCTTCAACCTTGATAATACCAGAAAAAATAAAATGAAAATGTGGAAATGATGACGTCATTACTCATGTGTATGTGTAAATGAACGGGAAACAGAAATGATCTTCGTCAAACGTCGAAATTACTAAGTAAATGTCGTGAGATTCTATCTACCGTTTCTCCTGGGACCCAAACTTTATGTTTGATGCCATTGCTATCTTCCTCTTCAACAGTCCCGTAGAACTGGTTGATCCAAAACAACCAATGCAAAACAACAAAGAGGAAGAGAGTAAATATCATATAGGGAACATACTAGCAAGCTTCTAAGTCAAATATAAAAAGTGCAACCAATGAAAAAAGAATTTGCAAACCTTCACGGGGTAGGTGACATGAATTCTTTCAATCTCCCATGGGTTTCCAAAGTTCAGCCAATAATCAGGTTGCTCATGTTGGTAGCCATCGATGATAACCTGACGGAACAAGCCATATTGGAAGCGTAACCCATAACTGCGAGGCAAAAGAGATTACCTACATGAAGCTTCCACTATACGTACATATAAGGTCATATGTCTTTCTTTGACAGGACCTATAATTCAAAGTATTTCTAAAGTTTTTCCAGAAAAAGGCATAGTGTAGAGGAGTGATACCCCCATGCAGGATAGTCTAATGTGGCAAGAGAATCCATTTGACATGCTGAAAGCCGAGCAAGACCACCATTACCAAGGGCAGCATCTCCTTCCTACGGAAGAGACAAAGAATTGAGGAAGCATAAAATATGACCAATAAATCGACACTTGTTAACCAGGCACTGAATCATCCAGTATAATGTCTATCTTCCCTATTTGCTTAATCCAATTCGTTCGACCAATCTTTTATTCCATACCTTGATTCATTAAAGTCGGCAAGATAAAGAAGGATAAACTAGAATATGAATGCAATGCATTCCCACCTGTTCTGCCAAGACTTCAAATTGAAAACCAAGTTGGTTTAGTGCATCAGCACATTGGTCTTTGATTCCGAGGTTTATAACACTATTTGTTAAGGAACGACCTGCGCATTTCCAAATTGCAACATTCAAAAGCCAAACAATCACAATTACAGAAAAGATATCAACTATCTGTTATCTGTCCCTCGACTAAAAATGATAAAAAATCTTAGCAACCTCTCAATGCAGATTTGAGTGTGCAATCTCAATCAAATTGTGAAACGGAACTCGCTAAAGAAGTTAGCCTATGGATATGTAACAAGAATATTAAGCTAATACAAAAGAACAGATAAAAAGATACCCATAAGATACTCGAGGGACAAGAAGTATATGCGCTTCGGATCCTTCCTCTTGAAGTGTATCTGCGTATCGTGCCACCGCTCTATCAACCGGTCTCGTACGCTGTGTGCCATCGCCTACAAAAAAATGTGCAGGCTCTTTCACTTGAATCATTCCAAAAATTGGAAGGTTCGCATTCCCGCCAAAATGGCAACTATTTTACTTCCCACTTAATTACGCCACGGAAATTACAATATCTGTACTGTACCCAAACAAAAACATACATACCGAATTTCTTTGTTTACTTTTCTGTTATGTTAATAATAAATAAACTCTACTTTATTTTTGGGAAAATACTGAGAAGTCCCTAAGTTTTGGTCTAATGTATTGAGAGATCCAACTATTAGTGGGTGTTTGGTTTGGCTGTTAGAGATTAGTGGTTGGCTGATAGATATCTATCAGCCAAATTTTAGGTGTTTGGTGAATTAAAAAAAATTGGCTGTTGGAACCCAACAGCCAATTTTTCCAACAGCTAGAATTTATAGCTGTTATATATGGCTGTTACAATATAAAATTACTAAATAGCTCTTGATTTAGATAATTTCTAATTAAATATTAAATTAAGAGGGACATTTTTTTTAATTGGCGAAAACATAGAGATAAATATTAAATGTTAGTATTAAATATTAAATTAAGAGGGACACTTTTTTTATTGACGAAAACACAGAAATAAATACTAAATATTATTATATTAAATATTAAATTAAGAAAGACACTTTTTAATCGACGAGAATATAAAGATAAATAATATGTACTATATTAAATTAAGAAAAACACTTTTTAATTAGCAAAAGCATAAAGATAAATAATATATATTATATTAAATATTAAAGAATGATGTTTATTAGTCAATTGCCCTTATAAGTAATTTTACAACTCAACAGCAACAGTCAATGCCAATTTACCAAACACTTTTGCAAAAATCGGATATCAGCTATCAGCCGAGTACTATCAGCCAACAGCTAATCAGCTGACAGCCAACAGCTAATAGCTAAATTTCATCAGCCGTACCAAACATACCCTTAGTATATCAGTCGTTGAGTTTTGATGAATCGAATTCGTTAGACCCTGATACAAATTTTGTCTCAACTACAATTAAGTTATTACACGATATTACCCAAATACCTGGACACCTGTACTTAACAGTCAAACATGTAATTTCAAAACACTGTTTTTACTAATTACCTGGTAAGCTTCGAAGTCGTCGAAGCTGAAGCGGGAGCGAGCCACGGTGTACTCCACGTGGTAGAGCAAGTTCTCTTGCAACGACGCCGGATCGTTATCCCTAAACCGGTCCATCAACCGGAACATCCGCTCCGCCCTCCCCCTACCAATCCCCGGCCCCGCCTTCCTCACCACCATGCCCACTCGCGTGGGGCCCATCGCGTAATCTTCCAGCCGCACTGCGTCGCCTATGGCGCGCCGGATCCGGTCGAGGTCGCCAGGGTCGTCGACGCGGGCGCCGCCGGCGTTGGTGATGTGGAGGGTAAGTCGGTCGTTATCCACCGCGACGCTGTGGACGCGGAGCCCAAGGAGGCGTAGCGCGCGCGTGGCCAGGCCAAGGAGGCCGATCCGGTTTCCCGCGCGGACCGCGATCACGGTTGTCTCGCCGCCGGCGGGGTTCTCGGCTTCCACCACGGGTGTCGAGTCGTCATGAGCGCCGGTTGTGGCTGCTGACGTGGCGGGAGACGATTCGGCCGGGGAGGAGGAGGCGCGTAGGGCTGGGAAACGGGAGGAGGATGAGGAGGGGGAAGGGAAGTGTAGGGGAAGTGTGGGAGGAAGAGAGGGGAGGAGGTTTGATCGGTTGTGGGGGAAATGGGAAGGTGAAATCGCCCGCATTGGATCACAAGTTCCCTGTTACTTAGTACCTGCCGTAGGAGCTAGTGTTTTCCTTTTTTTATGTGGGGAAGAGACGAGAGTGTGGAAGGGGAAGCTCGTGACATAGATATAGGAGCGGTTGACGGAGGAACGTGAAAGGTTTTGGGGTTTACGGGATTTTTAAGTTTTAGCTCCTTTTTTTTATGGTGCACTTTTTTCATATCAACTTTTTGTGTGTGATCTTGCCTCGCCTTTATTTTCTGATCGGGGTAGATTGGATCGAGGTCCGTTGGAACTTGAAACAAGGATTAGTTTTTTCCTTGGTGGAAAGAAAATGATTATGTTTAGGCTGGAGATGAGTCAAATTATTGTCCAAAAATTATAAATCCACGTATTTGCCTAAAGGGATCGTGCAACACGTCATCCATAGGATTAGTGCTAGCTTGAGAATTGGAAAACTCTCTCGAGATTTTTTTTTTCCAAGAGGAGGGCTAAATCGCCCCTTGCTGAGATTCTATTTAATCAAAAGAGGTCCTTACAATAGCTCTAGGAAATGAGACATCGCTAAGATCTCGTAATATAAAAGTATCTAAGCTACTAGGTGGCGTACATAGATAGTGCTTTCCTACCGATAGGGAGAAGTCATAATTTGCAAGTCAATCCGCACTAGAATTAGCTTCTCTATAGATGTGCCTAACTCTAACATCCCACTATCTACCTAACATTTCCTGGATATCCAACACAAGCGAAGAGTACATAGGACGTTGTTGCCCGTGGCCTTGAATTAGTTTCATGACAATGCGAGAATCTACTTCGAGTTGTAAGTGTTTGATGTTAAGTTCCCAAGCCAGTTCTAACCCGCGAAGTACCGCCCATAGCTCCGCCTCAACACTGGAACAGCTACCAAGCTTCGCTGCAAATCCATGGATCCATGCTCCCGAGCTATCTCTAATTAATCCATCTACTGCTGCTTGTTGGATCGATCATCGGTATGATCCATCTGTGTTCAGTATTAGCCATGTTCCTGCAGGAGGTTCTCACCCAATCAATCTTGTAACACTGCGCGGCAGTTGTCGCATCTATGCTTGCAATTTTAGCACAATCGATACCTCTTTAGTCCTATTAAATAGAAAGGCAAGTGTGTGAGTGGGTCTCTCCGTGCCTTCTTTCCAAACATTAAAATTCCTCCATAGCCAGACATAATGAATTGTAACAACAAACATGTTGGTCCATTCAGTGGTAGATCGGGTATTCATATTTAGCCAACTTACAGGATCAAGAGAGAAAAACTCTGAAATGTTCTATTTTCTTTTCTGGAGCAGGGCCATCCAAACAGGCTTGACTTTGGTACAGTCTCTTAAGGCATGGATGATGGTTTCTTCCATATGATGGCAACACAGACAACTTACATCCTGGGTCATGTGCTTTGTCTTCGTACCACGTTGGTGAGCAGCTTCCCGTGCCCTGCAAGCCATAGAGTCATTTTCATTTATTCTGGTACGGGCCATTTCCAGATCTATTTCCATATGGTGAGTTCTCCTCTACTTTCTTGTTCTCGAATCAGGTGGTATGCTGATTGGGTAGTAAATGTTCCATTATGGGACAATCACCATGAAATCACATCATTTCCTCGATCTTCACGTGTACAAGGTGTCCTGCAATTATAAGTAATATAGAAGGATGTAAGTAATGCTCAAATAATGGCCAATTCCATTCCCTAGCTGGTGTAGTAACATCATGGACTGTCCAAGGGATTATATCAATAGGAATCTCCTTGATGGATAGATCACATAAGGGTCGGGTATTGGGCAACCAACATTCTGTACAAAATTGGGCAGATTTTCCATTTTGCAAGGGCCACTATAATCCTTGGAACATGCTCGGCCAGGTTATAGAAATGGCTTTCTAAAGAGAGGAGTTGGCTAGTTTGCAGTCGATATTTCGGGGAGGGATAAGGGTCCTAACATTCTTCATGTACTTCCCCAAATAACTTGAATCCACAACTCATCCTTCTTCGTCACTAATCTTTAAGCCAATTTTATAAGGAGTGCTTAATTTTGATCCCTCAATAGCTTGAAACCAAGTCCTCCCATTTTTTTACGGATGCATACTATCTCCCAGGAGACTAGGTACAGTTTAAGTGAGCTTCTCGATAAACCCCATATAAAAGCTCTTTGTAATTTTTCTATCTCATTGCAAAGTCCCATTGGTAATTTGGCTGATTACATTGAATACATTGGTAGAGCTGATATAACTGCTTGTGCAAGGGTCATTCGCCTTGCAAAGGTCAGTTGTTTGATGCACCATCTACCCAATCGAGAGTATACTTTCTTAAGAATATGGTTGTATGCCTAGATATCGATCAAGGTTCCTAGTCAAAGATACTCCCAACCTGCATATGATTGATTTTGCAAGTAAGGGGGATAGATTCTTTGATATAAATACTCGTATCTTAGCTTTGCTCACTTATTAATCTAAAGCATCATAAAAAATAGTCAATACATCATTAATCACCTCCATTTATTGTAATGACACCTCCGCAAAAAGCAGGAGGTCATCTATAAAGAATAAATGTGAAAGTTAGAGCAGTTTTGGGCAAGCTTTATTGGTTTCTATCTACCAGTATTGATACTTTGTTGAATAAGATGCACTAAGCACTCAAGACAAAGTACAAACACATAAGAAGATAGAGGGTTGTCTTGTCAAATCCCTCGGGATGGCCTAAAAAACTTAGACTTCTTACCATTCCATATCAGTTGCATTGAGCAAGAGGAAATACATTTTAGGATCAGATCAATCATATAAATGAGAATGTTAAGAGAGTTAGAGTCTCCCTAAAAAAGGACCATTGGACGCGGTGGTAGGCCTTCTTAATATCCACCTTAATTGCCATGAGTCGCTTCCTGTGTCGACGTGCCCGTATTATATAAATAACTTCCTGAGCTATGAGGATGTTATCTATGATATGGCAGCCCGGAATAAAACTACTTTGGTGATGCCCTATCTAATCAGCTATATGTTCTTGAAGCCTTGCCACTAGTATTTTTGTGATCATCTTCAAAGAGATAATGCAAAGACTGATTGGTCTAAAGTCCATCAGTCTTTGTGGTTGCTCCACTTTAGTAATAAGGACAAGAGCTATTTGGTTGACCAGTTTAGGATGAATAGTTCCTGTAAAGATATCTAGAATAAACTTAACTGTATTGTCTTTAACCACTGCCCAGTTTGTTTGGTAAAAAGCAGCATGAAGTCCGTCCAAACTGGGAGCCTTCAATGGTCCCATTACAAAGATTATTCGCTTAATCTCTTCTGGATTCGGGATTAGGGCTAGGCTGTCCAAAGATGCATTCCTTCCCTCTAGTGTATACTCTATCTACAAACTCTCAATTCGAATACTTTCATCGTCTTCCTTGTATAGATCCTCAAAATATTCTTTTAAGAGTGTTCTAATCTATTTTGGACTTGTGACCAATTCTCCTGATACATCTTTTAATGCTTCAATTCGGTTCTTCTTTTATTGAACTATAGTTAAGGCATGGAAGTATTTCGTGTTTCAATCGTCATTTAGTAGAAAGTCCTTGCGTGCCTTTTGTGGCCACACTATTTCCTCTTGCTCTAGTGTGACTTCTAACTGTCTTCTGAGCTCCTTCTCAAGACGTACTAAGAACGGGTTACTAGAATTATCAAGAGCCTTTTGTATCCTAGTTAGCCTACTTTGAAGTTGCCTCTTGTGCTTAAATATGTTTCCAAACACCTCTTTTTTCCAAATCTTAGCTTGCCGTATAAAGTTGTCGCAAGCTTGAGGGAAAGTAGAGTGCACATCCCAGGCCTCCTTGATATAGTTCTAGAATCGTGGATAGGGGTGAGAAAATTATTCGATATCCGTTGTTTGAATCCGAATCCAAAGTTTTTTTCGGATTCGAATTTGGATAATTTTGAGTTCAGATTCGGATTTGGATTATCCGAACTTTTAAATTCAGATTCGGATTCGGATTCGAATTCAGATATTTAAAAAATTAATTTGGGTATCAGAATTAACCGATTTTATATACATTTGAAAAAATTAATTCAGATTATCCGATTTAAATTGAGATTATCAGATTTTAATTCGGATTATCGATATGTTTTATTAATGTTTTTATTTTTTTTTAGTTTTTCGGATAGTTCAGATTATCCAAATCCGAATCCAAAAAAAGTTTGGATATTCGGATTCGGATAATTCATTATTCGGATTGGATTTGGATAGTAAAATATATGATTCGGATAATTCAGATAATCTTAAATTCAGATATTTCGAATTCGGATTATCTATATGCTTACCCCTAATCATGGATATGAATGCCATGCGACCTAGTATCGAAAAAGTCACTTCTCTGGGTCCAGAGTCACAACTAGTTCAAGCTTGATCAGTAGTGGCAAATGATCAGAATTAGTCCGAGGCAAATGATGTACAACCGCCTCTGAGAAGGTCACTCACCATGGCATGTTTACAATTCCTCTATCTAGATGTTCTGAGACTTCTCCTCTTGTACATGTGAATTGGGACCCGATAAAGTCTAAATCAATAAGCGAGCAATCTTCCATCCATTGTTTTAATTGAATATGTTTCTTGCCTCGAATATGTCCTCCTCTTTTCTTTCCATCCGAAGACAAGAACACATTAAAATTTCCTGCAAGAAGCTAAGGTTGAACTATATTAGAAGCTATAGTAGACATTTTGCTCCAGAGTTCCTCCCAAAGTATGGGATTATGGCTGCCATACACAGCTGAGAAGAATCATCTAGAGCCCAGTACACTCGTGTTGATTTATATATATATATAGTTTATAGGTCTCTAATATAGTTATATCCATAATATTTTGGTTCTAGAAAACTCAAATACCACCAGAGAAGCCATGCATCAGAGCTTGAATGACATTATCAAATGTCAAAGTTTGAGCTAGACTTTGTACCCGTTTATCAGCAACCCAAGTCTAATAAAACAAGAATAGACAGATTAGTTTGGCAAACTAAATCTTTAATAGCTCATTTGAAATGTGAACTGGCCGCACCTTGGCAGTTCCAAATAAGTATATGCATTAGTGTGTGTAAGATAAGTAACACTAAAGAACAGCTTATTGTCTAGGAAAGATGCCTGCAGTTCTATTCTTGGTACGATTCTACTCATTTCCTGGCTTAGTGTCCTTCCTCGATATGCCAATTTCTAAGTTCTACACGACTAGGTACTTATTCCTCTGTTCGATCGAGGAGGTACCCTCGTCCTGTTTATTTGACTCCACATCATCCATATGGTTTGGAGGTTCATCTTCCTGGACTCTCTCCTACACCCACAATCTTCCTTCAATTCGGGTTGGAGATTTTGGGAGAGAAGGGTCCACACTTTTATGATTCGTATAGTGTGGTGATTAGTTCTAACTTAGGTTAGTTGGCTTCCCATCTAAGGATGTGTTAGGATTGGGAGTGTTTTCGGATATGGTTGGGGTGTGCTTCTCTTCTCTCAATTTAGTATTACTGGTAGTAACTTGGGGTTGCTTCCTTCAGGTCTCAGATTAGGCTTGTAGGATGGTCTGCTGAGGTTTTGTTGCTTGTCATTTGGGCTGGGCCCCATTATGGGCTTGGATCTTATGTGTGGTTTATGCTTGGGAATCTGTTTGTCTTTAGTCTTACTCTCAAGAGGATTGCGTTTCTCATGGTTCTTTTATTTTCCTTCCGTGCCTGATGAGTGTCAAAAACACTCATTATTTGTGTACATTTCGTAGTAGG
>SOPF01015502.1:0-29607 GCA_012979155.1 Hypericum perforatum
ACTGAGCCTGGGTCTATTGGCAACCCCGAACGAATAGGTCATGCCGAATTTTCGGCTCGAAGGCAAGCCTTGGCAGCCTCTGCCTCTTCAGGAGCTTCCTCTTCTCCTCTCCTCTGCGCGGTCAACAGACAGGCCTCTCCTCCATCTGCCGATCTGGCCTGGACGGACGTGGTTCATAGGAAGGGGAAAGGCAAGGCTAGCTCATCTGATAGTAGCTCCTCCTCTCGCGCCCAACCTCCTATGCAGCATTGGGGTCTTCAGGATACGGTGCAGATTGGCACAGAGTTGGTGGGTCTCCGCGCGGCTGCCACTCCTTTCGTCCCGTACCGCTCTGAGATCATGGAACTTGAGGAGCTCGAGGATAGCAGGATGGTCATCGAGCACATGGCGGGTACGCGGTGCTTTGACGTGCCATCTCCCCCAGCTCCTTCATCGCCAGTGCGTACGAGAAGTGGGAGGCGGCCTCCCCCGCTCACAGGCGGCAAGACCAAGGGGCGTAGGAAATGGGGTTAGTTCATTCCTCGCTTCTCAGCACAGTGCAGTTGGTGCTTCTATGGGCCTTGTCTATCAGCATGTTGGTAGCTTGGTCTTCTGCTTGTTTTTGGTTTGCTCTTCACGGTTGGCCCCACCTTTCTTCCACTGCACTGGTTGATAGGATTGTCTGGGGCCTTTCTTTTCCTTTTTTGCTTTTAGTCTCGCCCCGCCTGTCTGTCAGGACTGTTGGCTTGCAGGCTTTACGGGCTTGAGCGTTGCTTTTTCTTTTTCTTTCTTTTGTATTTTTTTTCATCTATATAGGGGAAACCCAGCCCCTAACGGGGTGTTTATTAAAAAAAAACCCTAAAACCCTAAAACCCCTAAACCCTAAACCCTAAACCCTAAACCCTAAACCCTAAACGAAGTTGTTGTTTTAGCTGCTTGATATAGAAAAAGAGTGGCTAAGTAAAAGAAGTAAGCTCTTAGTTGGTTAGCTCACATAAATATTTAGTAAATGGCAGTGGGGAAAATTTATAGATAAATGATAGAAGGAAACCCTAACAGCCGGTGGAGTATGGTTCCACTTCGACCACCACCTCATCATCACGAGCAGCAACAACCATCTTCTTGGGAAGCTTCACCAACTTCTTTATCTATTTTCCCTCCCGAATATGTGCTTCCATCTTCTTCATCATCTTCTCCTCCTTCTTCACTTCCTTTGAGTAGCTCCTCCCTGGTTCCTGAAAACCATGGGTTTCCTAGATCTTGGAGCCAGCTGCTCTTTGGAGGCATGCCAGGAGATGAAGAGAGGTATGGTCCAAGTCGTTACCAATCCCAGAAGCAGGAGAATTGGGAAGACCAAACTAATTTGCATCCCTCTCGAGGGCTTCCTCCAGTATCTGCTGACCATCTGAAGAAAGAAATCAGCCGAAATGGCAATTTATATGGTCATGTGGATGATGAAGAAGACAATAACTTCAAGGCTCCTAGGCCTCCTTGGTCTAATCAGGTCCTTCCGGTCTCTTCACCAAGGTCATGTGTTACTAGTACAAGTAGCAACATGCTGGATTTCTCTTGTACCAAGGCAGATGAGAAAGCTCAAAATTTAGATCAATCATCTCAGTGCAATAGATCAGCCACAGGTGGAATGTGCAAGAAGGCAGGGTTGCAACCCACATCAAACCAGCCTCCTCTACAGGTGAGGAAGGAGAAGCTAGGTGATAGAATCACATCCCTTCACCAGCTAGTTTCTCCTTTTGGGAAGACTGACACAGCTTCTGTATTGTTAGAGGCCATTGGGTATATCAGATTCCTTCAGGGTCAAATTGAGGCCCTAAGTACTCCTTACTTGGGCTCTACATCAACCATCATCAGGAGCCAACAATCTTTGTTGAATGCCATCTGCCGCAAAAGAAAAGAAGCTCCTTGCCAGGATGACCAAGATAAACCAAAGGACTTGAGGAGCAGAGGGCTTTGCCTGGTTCCTGTATCTTGTACTCAGCATCTTGGAAGTGACATTAATGATGCCCATTATTGGGCTCCGGCGATAGGCGGGGGATTTTAATCGATCATCCGAAGAATAATTATGGGCACAATTTGATCTTAATTTCTTGTACATGATATAACATCGCGAGCAGTCGATCTATTGAAACCTAAAGGCAGATTGCTCGTGATGATATGCATCCTAGAGATAGGAAGATGTAATAGCCAATTTATATTGATGATGCATATAACATAAAAAAACCCTAAACCCTAAACCCTAAACCCTAAACCCGAAACCCGAAACCCGAAACCCTAACCCCTAACCCCTAACCCCTAACCCCTAAACCCCTAAAACCCTAAAACCCTAAAACCTAACCCCTAACCCCTAACCCCTAAACCCTAAACCCTAAACCCTAAACCCCTAAAACCCTAAACCCTAAACCCTAAACCCTAAACAAAACACAGTAGGAACCGAGAGAAAACGAGAGAGAGAGAGAGAGAAAGAAAGAAGTTCTATTTCGGGAGGACCGTCGGCACCGCCTCGCTGCCGATTATCATGGCGGGGCACCCACACCATCGGGTCGGCCGTCCGAGGCCGCACCCTCTGATACCAGTCGCGGCCGTCAGTTTGCCGCCGTTCGCCGTCGGTTTCAAAATCCAACCGCCGGCCTCTTCTCAGATCCCGGCCACCACGGACCTCTCCGGCCAGATCGAAGGACACCACAACGTCGGCCTCCTCAAGCCGCTCCCGTTGGTGGTTGCCCCATCGCCGGCGCCGCCCGGGATCGCCGGATCGGCCATTTGGCCGCCGTCCGTTCAAAGTCAGATCCCGGCCAGATCGTTGCTCTCCGGCGGGATCCGAGCACAGCCCGAGAATGGGCTCGATGTGGCGCATCTTTTGATGTGCTCGTCGGCCGAAATCTCGCCGTCCGGCCACCACCGCCGGCCACCGCCGGCCACCTCCGGCGACCACCGCCAACAACCACCGCCGGCCACCTCCGGCGACCACCGCCAACAACCACCGTCGGTCACCTCCGGCGACCACCTCCGGTCACCTCCGGCGACTACCTCCGGCATCCTCCGGTCACCACCGTCGGCCACCATCGTCGGCCTTCTCGCCGACCACCGCAGACCACCGCATTGGCCTCTGCGATGGTCTCCGTATCATCCGCCGCTGACTTTTGTCACGGCTATCTCGGCCTCGTTCGGAGGCATTTCTACGCTGAGCTGGCTGTCCGCCAGCTTCGCAAGTTTGGCTTGGGGAATGCAAGTTCTTCCGCCAGCTTCAGGACGCGTGCCTTTATTGGCCGCGTAGTGGTACCCTAAGCCAGTCACCACACTTAAACAGTTGGTGGTTGGCGAAGGGTTTGTTTCTTCAATGTACCACACCGAGTGACCCGGCTTGTGGGTTCGTTGGTGTTGGGTTTGTTTCGTTGCCCCTCCTGACTGCCAGGACTGTTGGCCAGCAGGAATTTACGGGCTTGTGAAATTTCGTTTGTAACCTTTTCTTTTCCTTTTAATAAAATGTTAATTAAGTAAAAAAAAAACCCTAAACCCTAAACACCCTAAACCCTAAACCCTAAACCCTAAACCCTAAAAACCCTAAACCCTAAATTAATATTCGTGATTGTTAATTTTTTTATGGAATAACCACTTACTGTTTACAAGTTATGTTATATTTAGGCTTGCTATTTACTATATATTTATATAAAAAAACCATAGGAAAAATAAAATGTAACTACTACCATACCAACCACAATCATAATTTGTGATTCGATATTCATTCTCAATTCTCAATTCGACATGTTCCATGGTGTCAGTTTTTACTTTAACAACCATGTCTTCAATAAATTTTACGGTATTGAGTGGGTTATTTTATTTTGTATCTAAAAGATCCTTATATAAGATTTTAAAGCTAAACAAAAGTATGAAACAAAATTATTCCTAGCAAATCAAATCATTATGATTATATATGGTTGCTAATTTTGAATCAATTTTTTTAAAAAACATATAATATTTTACCTATAAATATTATAAACAAGTAACATAATAAACAGCTTAACAGAGCATTTGAAAAGATCAAAGATATTAATGTAGTGTGTACAACACTCATGTAGACAATTATAACCTTATGTTCATTTTTATAACAGCATATATACTTCAAACAATATTTATATGGAATACGAGTTGCAACAATATTGGGATACACTTATTTATTATTATTTTTTAAAAGGGAAATGCATAATCATTGATGCGCTTTTTTATCAAACAACATCCACATATAAATTGCATTGACTCCGTAATTTAATAGCGGACTAGCGACTGCAAGTAAACTGATAAAATATAAACTAAAAGTAAAATAAATAGATACAAAATACAAATGTATGGAGCAAAATGATTTGATGTGACAAGGAAACAGAGAGGGTGAAAAACAGAGGTAGTTTGATCCGCACGTCTCGCATCCACGAAGTCATGACTGCTCCGATTCTAGAACAGTCAACGTAAGATGGATTTTATAGATCTTATGAATTTTTTAGATCATACTACCACCACGTGTAGTGCTGGGGTATCACCTTTGGCCAAAGTTGGGAAATACAAAGTAGGGCTTAGGGTTCAGGCTGGGGTATATCAACTTTTGTCCTAGCCTCCTAGGTGATCTCCAATCCCAACTTTTGTCATACCTTAATTACAACTATTATTTATCTTAGTTCCTCTCTCTTTCTAATTTTGTTAAACCATCTAGTATTCTATATTGAATAATTAAAACTATATTCATTTCCAGTTTTTTATCATTTGGCAAAATAAATGAAGTGATTCATTTGACTGAAAATGCAAAAAAAACACACAAGCATTGATAAGTTCACAACTCATAAATTTCCATGTACTAAGGTAATCGTTTTATCCAACAAATAAAAGCACAACAAAATAAAAACGATTAAAACAAAGGTTGTGGCAGAGCAATATTCTACACTAAAGTTTACCAACCAAATCACTCGAGAATTCAGGTGGTGAAATATTGATGTTAACAATGCTTTAAAGTCATTAGTAGGACTTTTAGACATTAACTCGTCTTAATGGTTTTTAACTCTATTGTTTACACAAAATTCAAATTAAATCTTATTTGTTAAAACGAAGATTCATCCCGTAATGTTTTCGGAAAATTCTTTTCCAAATGTAACAATGGCGAACGACTCTAATATTAAAGCCATGAACATAACTTCATCCATTTACAAAAAAAACTCTGGCTAAGTTTTGAAATAAATAAATGCCACGAATATTTTATAAAATCAAGATATCAAATCGAAACCAGGTTGCTGCTCACGAATTTATAATCGAAACCAGGTTAGATTTAAACTAATCTAGTTACTTTTCATATACGACTTGTGAGACACTCATCTCAAAGGAGTTATGATAATGATGATTTTTCTGCCACCCCATCCTTGGAAAGGTAAGTAGATGAAAAGTGATGCGTAGGGATTTAGTGATATTTAAGAGATGATATCTCTGTTATTAAATTAATATCATTAACATGTTTTTTTAGTTTTATTTCAAATATTAAATTCTAATCATACCTAGCAAATTTTTAGATAATTTCCTACATTGTTATTTTCCTACATGGTACCGTATTATCTTACTAAATAATTTAGTATACTTGTTTACACTAGTTATGTTCAATAAAAAATATTTAAAAGATAAATAAACTCTTGTAAATATCTTAAACAAAATAACAGTAAAAGAAAATATAAGAACAAAGGAGAAATTATTGAAAAAAGAATCGAAAGGTGGGCCAATTAGGAGAAAGGTCAATTAAAATTTCCCAAGTTTATCCTAATTTCATAACTTGCCACTTTTTTTCTTGCATAGTGAAGAGCCATAAACTTATCCACCTCATGCTACGAACAGATGGACATCCAAACACGTTTGAGGCCTCACTATATTAGAAAGCAAACTTAAAGAAGTCTTACTGATAATCTAATACTAGTTACTCAACTAAACTATTGTACAAGTTTATCCTAATATCATAACTTGCCACATTTTTTTCTCAAGCAGCTAGAAGCCTTTTCACCTAATGCTCCACCTAATTTAATGTACTTGAATTATCATAATTAATTTGATGTACTCGTGAATTTCAGAATAAGAAGTCTTTATTCATAATTTATTACATCCTCAAATTAAATTTGTTCGAAACTTTAGATAGTTACTAGCTAGTCCTTACATATGTATCTATACAGCTAGACATATATATTATAACTGTAAGAAATAGAAGCATGTGAGGTATGTAATAAAAAGGATCCTTACAAGTGTGGGTCTGCCGATGATGGAATCCTTTTAACCATCTTCCATGTTCACATCCGCTGTAATCAAAAGGCAAGGCATTAAGACATGGTAACATAATGAGTATTCTCAGATGTATTCCAAGAATCATGAGAATAATAGCATGATATGAACGATGAATGATATCTTGGTTGTAAAATATTAAGACTCCAGAAAGTGATCAACAAAGGAGGAGAGAATGCTCGGTGAATTCATCAATTTAAAAGAAAACAGGGTCCCAAGGCTTTTTAACCAAGCTTTTTTGTCACTACAATGAACAAATTCGATCAAAAAGTATCCCAAACATTCTAGATCCTAAACGCTAATTACTAAATCAATCCACAAATATAAAAATTGAAGAAATATAACAAATAGTAATTCCTCATTTAATGATTCCATCGTCAAGGGAGGCCAACGCCCATGTGCTTTCACTAAAAAAGTCAATAGTATGTGAATCTACAAGAAATTAACATGAGATCGTGGACACAAACTAACGAAAAAACAAGCAATGGAAGAATTAAGTAGACACTTCTTAAAAATCTTTGTAATAGGAGACTACCAAACCACTCTCAAGGCAAGGTTGTAGAGCCTTTCGTCTTACAGACAACCTGAGCTGTCTTCAACGGAAGCAAAGATAGGCAAGCCAACTGAAGTCAAACAAAAAAAAGTTAGAAACATATTCCATCCGAAAAAAAAAACATGACCACTTTTAAGTTCATCATAAGAAGAAACAACTTACTTCACAAGTTTGACACCGAGGTTCCATCTTTCACACTTAGAAGTCACGAAGCCTAAGACAAGATTATTAGGCTACCTTTCAACGTTTAGAACGTTGATTTTTTAGAGTGGCTAGCCTAACCCTTTGGAGATACATGTATTTACAGGTATCAAAGAGATAGGAAGTGTCCCATGGGGTGTGGATTACTGAGGTTCAAGACAGGATGGAGGTGGTTAGCGTGGATATGGGTGTCGAATGAGGAAGTGGCTGATGCTGGAGCTTAGTGGTTCATTACCAAAGGGGAGGTAGGGTTTTTATAGAAGGAAAAAGAGGGTATGGTTTGGAGAAAATGAAAGTACAAGAAAAATTGGCGGTGACAGTAGTTAAATCATAGTCTTGGGTTGGAAGCTTCATGTCAGCCGGTCTATGTTCTAGGCATATCTGTCAACGGAAAGGAAGAAATATCTAACTCCACTAAAAAAAAATCACTCAGATCAAAGAATGAGCTAGAGGGGGGCCGAGTCTTTGGAAAAAAAGGGGCAAATGATTTTTTTAATGCATGATTTGTTTTGAGTAAATGATAAATGTTAGTTGGAAGTTAAATCTATGTTTACAAATTTAAGTTATCAAATCAGATTTAATTATTAAACAAATCAAAGACTTCAAAATATTGGATATTTTTTATTCGAGTAACATAATGATGTAAGAACGAAAATTTGTAAATTATTATTTGGGCTTTACTGTACTATATTTTGTTATGTTTTGTTTTTTTCTATTTCGATATTTATATTTTATATCATATCGTGTACCGTTCTAGTGTATTAGATCCACGATTTTGTATTCCTCGTTCGGTAATATAATTGGTTTATTTTAATATAGATTTTGCATCAGTTTAAAAAAATCATGAATAAAAATTATAAAAAGGGCCGGCAAAATATTTGTCCGGTGGACAAGGCAATACCGATTTTGTCCACGGCCAACATCTCGACTTATTCTCTACATAAACACAAAACCAATTTTTTTTTACAAAGTGAATGGAACAGAAATTGTTAGGCGAAAATATATTATGAAAATTTTGACGTGAGATTAAAATTTATCTGCAATGTCACGGGCTAATTTTACGAAAGACCCAAACTGACTAACGAGGGCCCAACTGGTCGAGTAGCGGAGGAAGACCGAAGATTAATTGGGAAGACCCCAGAATTTTCCATGAGTTTTTAGAATTTTTTGGATAGCCTAGAAGCTTTATGTCATTAAGAAGATAGTTTGAAAGGTTTCTTTTATGTATTCAATAAGGTAGTTGAAGTGGCACTTTTGAGTTGTATATAAGGGCTTGTCACCCTCATTTGTGATCATCCAATAATTTATTCAAATTTTTCCTCTATTAAAAAGCTAACTTGTGTTGGTATACTGGGAGTGTTCGAGGGTTAGGTTTACTTAGGCTTAGAGAAGCTTAAGACTGCACGGCAATCTTGTGAGGGAAAGGTTTGTTCGTGATAGTTGGTATTAGAGCGATGATGGCTTCGTGTGGAGGAAACGAGTCTGAGATGGGCTTTGTTTTTAAGAAGCTAGAGATGGCGCCTATCGAGAGGATTGTGGTGTCTTTCAATGCTGGGAACATTGATTTTCTAGTGTGGCTAGTCAAACCCTCTCAGATGTATATTCTGGTTCATAAAGATACTTTGGTGAGAAGTTAGATTCATATGTTCACACGTTTTTACGGGTATCAAAGAGATAATGAGTGTCCCAAAGGTTGTGTATTGTTGAGGTTCAAGATAAGGTGAAGGTGTTTAGGGTTCAGATGAGTCCCCGTATAAGGATGCAATCTAACCCTGAACTAGTCGGAAGTTGGAGCTCATGGGAGTTAATCAAAGGGAAAGAGGTGGGGTTTGTATAGAAGGAAAAAGATGGTAGGGTTTGGAGAAGATGAAAGAACAACAGAAGTTGGCTGCGAGAGGAGTTAAATCACATAGTCTTAGGTGAGGCTACATGTCATTGTCCCCTATACAGGACCAATCGACAAAGTAGGGAATGTGATGGAATTAGTTTTTAAATTTGAAATTCATAACAAATTTAACGGAAGCAGGGAAGGCGAGCCACATGAGGTTAACCCAAAACAAATTTAAAAACCAATTCTATAACGCGGCAATTCTTCAAGTTCTACTTGATTCTAAGTAAATGTCACACATATTTAGTTGGTGTACAAAATTGAAAGTTGGAAATTTGATGGCAGAAAATAATCATAATAATTGTAGAATGTCTCATCAACTAATAATAAAAAAGCTTGCGTACAAGATTGGCAGCTAGGCCTTGAAAATAACTTTTGTTTTATAATTATGATTTTCTTGTCACCACAACCTTGAAAGGGTAAGCAGATAGGCCTCGAACTGTACCTTTTCAAAGGAATTCGTCACTCTGAAATTAAGGGTGAAATTTTTACTATTTTGTTATGCTAATTTATTAATTAAGTTATTTTCACTAAATATATTTAACTTTGTTTAAATTAATGTGCGATTTAATAGCAAATAAATATTAAAAGTATTTAACCTAATCTTGGAAAGTTATTTAATTTCTATAATGTTGGTAATATATGCATTTTTAAATTTTTATGACAAATTCTTTTTAAGAAAAAAAATTTTAATTTATTTTTTAGAAATTTTTAAAAAACTGTTAAAAAGTTCTTTATACAAGTTTGCACAATTGTTCATATTAATTTATCTAATAATTTTATAAAATTAATTGTATCAAATAATTTGATTTATATTGTTTAAATTATATAACTTTAGAAAAAATATGCAATTATATAATTGAAAAACTTTATGTATATTATGTAATTTTGGTTGTAATAGTATATTTTTGTTAGAATCCACACAAAACCTCCACAAATTCATCTTTCTCTTTTATAAGAACCACGGGTAAAGGAAAGTGTGATGTTGTAATGGAATTTACCATGACCAATGTTAAATTAATCTCACGCAGATCTATTTAGACGATTAGGGATGAAAATGAATACGCTAGGGTAGGATATTGATCAGGTATAACCCATATCCTAATATTTGTAGTTAAATTCATACTCTACTCATGACCTTATGAATATATACGTAATATAGTTATTTTTATAATATATTAATTAGAGTATAAGTATGCTCTAACTAATGGATCCATGTGTAAGGTCCAACTAATATGTATATGGATAGAGTTTGAGTATGAATTTATATTACACAAATCCTATTAAAATTAATAGAAACAAACTTATATCCGACTCATGATCCATATATAATAAGACTCATGGAATAGAATAAGGGTTCGACCATACAAAGTATGGATTTTTTTGCCAATATTACAACGATATTTTGATTATGCATCACGGTCTAAGTTTTCCTAAAAAAGTTTTTCCTTCACATTAGTTTTTTTTTTAATAAACACCCCGTTAGGGGATGGGTTTTCCCTATATAGAAGAAAACAAAATACAAAAGAAAGAAACAAGAAAATATCTACAAAATGGTCATCCAAATTTAATAAATACAACTTTGGATATATAATTTGAATTTTGCGAGAAAAAAATAAAATCATTTATTCATAATAAAATAATCCTGCAAAATGAATTAAATAAGGGTTGTTTTCTTTATACATAAATTTATACTTCACGAGACTCCATAAATTTATGTCAAAAAGTTTGACAAAACTGAGGGAACATTACAAAAAATAGACGATAAGTACATTGGTACAACCTATATCTTAAACAAGAGGTAATGGTCACGTAAATTAAAGAAAGTAAAATAAGGATAGGATAGGTTAAAAAACGTGGCAACTGTACAACAAAAGAAAATAATGTGAAAATATTAGAAAAGTGACACCAAACTAAACTAGAAATATATAATATTAATATATAATAATTTGATAAGGGTGAGAAGTAAATAAAAACTACAAAAATTAATAAAACTTTTTCTGAATATTATGCCTGAACTCAAAATCTCAAAAATGAAAAAAATCAATTTAAGAGAAGTTTTCTTACTCTACAAGTAAAACATAATCAAGTTCTTAGATGTTAATTTCATGAAGGAGTCAAACTTTCATTTGATTTTTCGAATCGCATGATGCATTGGTAATCTTATTAATTTGGGAAAAGTACACATAGGTACCCTGTGGTTTCACCGATTCTCACTTGGGTACTATGTGCTTTTTGGACCGTAGAACAGGTCCAAGTTAGGAAAATTTTCATCACGGACCGGTCCCGATCTCCGGTCCGTGCTTTTTTGATAAAACGACGTCGTTTTGTGTCTTATGTGGCATTCCACGTGTTTTTGATCAAATATCTATTTTAATACCATATATTTAAATAATTAAAAAAACCGAAGTTCGTCGGATGAGGGCGTTGGGAAGTGGCCGACGCGTTGAGGAGTGTAGCCGGGCCACCAGAAGCTCAGCACAACCGAGTACGGGCTAGGAGGGCCTGTCGGGAGAGGGCCGAAGTCGGAGGTGTGGGCGGGCAACGCGGGGATGGTGGCTGGGGCGGCCAGGTGGGCCGTGGCACCCACCGTTGGGTTCGGCCCAGGACAACAGAGATCGTGGTGCAAACCAGGTGGCCCGGGGAGGCCCGGAGCGGCTATAGGTGGCAAAAGAGGACCGAACGACCAAAAAGGGGGGTTGGTTATTTCCTGATTCCGGCCACGGGGAGGGGCGACCACCGGTCCGGGACGTCGCCTGAGGTTGGGCGAGTATGGGAGGAGGCTGACCTGGGCTGGTAGTGGCTAGCGCGGTGGCGGAGCGTGGAAGGGAAGCCAATCTGTGGGGGGTTGATGCGGGGAGACCAAAAGTCGGGGTCTGGAGGGGAGCCGAGGCTACCGGGAGGAACCCCGGGGGTAAGCGGTGCTCTGGATGGCAACCAACCATCCTGGTAGTGGCTAGCACGGCGGAGCTCTGGAGAGCAGCGTCGGAGGTCGGGAAAATGCAATTCGCGTTTCTGGGCATTTGAGGAGATGGCGTGTGGCTCGGAGGGACCGCCATGGTGAGCTGGACACGGGGGAGGGTGCCGAGCAGCACGGTAGGGCCCGGAGCTACGGCTGCCGAAGAAGGAATGGAGAAATGAGGGGGGTTTACGATCCCGGAGGTCTGGGGCATGTTCGGGCATTTCCATGTATTAATTTGGTAATTTGCCATCGCCACGTCATTTCCATGTAGAATGCCACATAAGACACAAAACGACGTCGTTTTATCAAAAAAGCACGGACCGGAGATCGGGACCGGTCCGTGATGAAAATTTTCCTAACTTGGACCTGTTCTACGGTCCAAAAAGCACATGGTACCCAAGTGAGAATCGGTGAAACCACAGGGTACCTATGTGTACTTTTCCCTATTAATTTTTCTTAACATAAAAATTTAAGCATGACATGTGTGTCAATACTGTTGATATAATATTATCTTCGAGAATAGGAGTGTACTCATACTACGGCATAACCGCCACTATAGTAGCCTGTTGGACGATGCGTAAGGCAGTCTCTAACATCTCTCAACTCACTCATCACCACTTGTCAAATGGAGTCGAAAGGATAGAAAGCTTGTTTATCACAATTAAATAAGAAAGTGATTTATACGTCAAATTTTAAGAGCTGATTCGAGTGCCGTTTAAAAATGTCATTTTTCAGACAATTAAGAAAATATTCATCTATAATTACTACGGATGTGTAACACCTAAAAAACTTCTATATGAGTATAGTTTTGAATAAATATATACAATAACAAATTTACTGGAGATTGTAGATCATACTTATTACAGTTTTGGTTAATGATTAATTCAAATAAAATATTATTAAAATTTATATCAACTATGTACATCGATTTTAATGATTTGGATTCGACTATATATCAATTAAATTGTCAAATAATAAGTTTATTATATGTTATGTATGAGAATTTAGTTTAATTATCTAAATTTTTATTTAATTAAATTATACAAATCATATATTTTATAATCCAAATTCAAATAATAAATTATCATAATTATCATAATTAAATAATTTTTGTGCAAGGTTGATAGTTGAAATTGGGCCAGACGGAGTCCGAGGCCGACAGAGGAATAAAAAGCATAATATTTTATTCTTTTTTTAGAATTCTTTAATAATTAAATAGCTTCAAAGTTGAAATACGGAAGTAGAAAATAATCATACCTATTTCAGAGATTTCTCATTAACTCTTCTCTTATATCGTGGGACATTGATATTTGGATATCAACGTCAACTCTTCTGTCAGTAAAAATAGGTGACGGTATTAAAAAAGCTCAACAATGGAACATAAACAAAGAAAAAAGTTATTGGATGTTTAGCTTTTTGTGACGATAGAACGTCCAAATTTTCTTTGATTGAAAGATGAACTGAAATAGTTTGAGGGACCAGTTTTCAATTCCTGATTATATTTCGATTAACGTTTGTTAATTTTATTAAAGATATTGTTATGTACTTATGTATAGTTAGAATTTCTTCGTACTCACTAAGAAATTAAAGCAACGAACTTCTCTGAAAAAATTGTCAACCTGCAAAAACAAAGAATGCCAAAATATAGTGGCAGAAACCTTCACCCATTATCCTGAAGAAAGTGAATTGTACAGCAAGTCAACCTAATATCGCTTTTTACATTGCATTTCTTACAGTTTAAGAACGAAATGAACTATTTTTAGATTATTAATATAGAATAACGCTACATAATGTTATAATCTTGACGATTTTGGTACTGCCGAAAAATTCGATCATGTCCATTAATATTTTTAAATGAAATTATACATGGATTACTATATTAAAGATGAGATCTTTAAAAATATTTATGGTTTAGTTTCTCTTTTAGTGTTTGACCATAGTTAATATAAGATCACAACCCGACCAAGAAAAAATATAAGATTACAACATTTTTTAGTATATCAGTGAAAAAAAATTGAACAAATTGTCCTCACGTATCCAACCTTTGCTGAAATTATTATTTCTGTCATTACTGTTTCGGAAAAGAGGATTTCGTTCCCCAACTTTGCTTAATTATCACTCTTAGGTCCCTGGTACCGGAATCGAGAAATTTCTCCGACACCTAGGGACCTAAAATGTCTATTTTGCCCTTAAGTCAAAAGTTTAAAAAAAGGTTAATTAATTAAAAGTCACTCATCCCCTTGACTTACCATAACACCGACCAAAAACTTACCTCGCCTCTAGTCCAACCACAACAGCCTGCGTTGACCACCTCTCCGTCGCGGGAAGTCGTTGCTAGAGGAGAGAGCCTTCATCTCTCGAGATCTCTCAACCTACCCGTGCTTGAGGCCTTCCAGAACCTCCTAAATCCCAAAAATCTCTAATTTCTCCCAAATCCCTATATCCCCAAAATCTTAAAAATCCCAAATTTCTCCCTACAATCCTAAAAATCGTAGAGATGGATCTTGGTAAGAGCTACATGTTGGAATCACCCTAGCCGCCTCCCGCTCACCCGATGCAACCACCCATGCCATTGCCTCCCCTCCCTCAACTTCTGGGCTTGTCCTCCCTATCCCCGTCATCTATATTCTGACAACGTCAACCTTTCTGGATTTTTGGATTTTGATTTAGATGGAAAAAGAACATGACTTGGGTTCTAGATTAATTTTATAATATTAATTTTTGCTAACTAATTTTAATTCTCATTAAGAATGTTTGAGTTATATTGTTGATTTTAATTGGAGAAGAGAAAGGTGAGAGGATGAATAAGAAAAGGTAAGGGAGAAAGAAGAAGAAAAGTTTTTTTTATTTTGTAAGTGGGAGGGGCAAAAGAGTTATTCTGGGTCCCTGGGTGCCGGAGAAATTTCTTGATTCTGATACCAGGGACTTAAGAGTGATAATTAAGCAAAGTTGGGGGACGAAATCCTCTTTTCCAAAACAGGAGGGACGAAAATAGTAATTTCAGCAAAAGTTTGGGACCTGAAGACAATTTGCTCAAAAATTTTTGATATTCCTTAATGCTACAAGGAAATGGGTGTCGTATATGTATGGTTTTAAAAAAACATGGTTCGACCAGCTCGCTGGTCGGTCAGACTGCCAAACACTCTATATACCATTCTATTTTTTCCTTAAAAAATGTTCTTGGTGCGGGGCGGCCAAAAAATAGTTGAGCCGGACGGTTTGGAATGAAAATGGACTGGCCAAAACCTGTTTCAGCCATTTACATTGATTTCCCTTAAAAAATTAGTCACAAAATGACAAAATTAGATCCCCTCTCTCTCCTCACATAATTCCAATTTCTCCAAACTGGAGTCCTAAGTCGTGAATACTGAACAACCCTAACGTCTCTAAAAAATTTGGCCATTGCTCCTTTCAAATCTCAATCTGACATCTCCTTATTAATCTAGAACGGCAAATCTAGTGTCGGGCTATTGCGTGCTGCTTACTTCCCCTCACTCTTGAGCCCTCTCCACTATTGAGCCTGAAGTTACGATTGTTGTCCTCGCCCCTACCCACTGCTTGCTTTGACCTGAATCTAATCTCTGGCTCTAGTAGTATGTTGCCCTCTCCAACTGCTTGTTTTCTCCTTACATGAATGTAGAACGTGAATAACGAGGAGATATTAGGGTAATGATTTAGGTTGAGCTCACAACTTTAGCAAATTCTGAACGATATATGATCCAAGTTATTTTGTATGTCGTTTTGCTAGACTTGGTTTGCTGGACTTGTTCAAATTATAATCAGTGTATGAGTTGTTTTCCTAGAGCCAAGTTGTATATCGTTTTGCTAGAACTTAGGTTTTAGGTACTTACATTCACAAAAGTCCCCTTAATGTTTTAGGTACTTGCATTCACGAAAGTCATATGATCCTGTTGATTATGAATCCATTGACACGACTAAATTTTGGATCACTTAGCTAGTTCCGGAAAGAGATATTGGTCAAGATGAATTATAAAACTTATTAGTAGAAACAACAATTTGTGGAGAAGAGTCAAATAAAAAAGTGGAAGTAGATTCACTTCTAGCTACAGGTTAGTAATATTTTTTTAATGTGATATTGAGATGTTATTCCTCGTGGATATATTCATATCGTTCTTGACTTCTTGTCACATATTATTTGAAGATGATATTGCAGCACTTCCTGGATTTGCTAGAGAGAATGAAGATTGGTTGGCACCAGCATTTCCACAAGAAGAACCATTGAATTTGGATGATTGACTGTCGTGGCTACTATATACTATCTTTTATGCTTTGATCTCGTTGGATGTTGTATTGTTGTATGAACATTTGGTTTGAAGTTGAACTTTGATGTCTGAATATGAATATTGATTTGAACTTGGAACTTTGATGTGTGGATGATGGGTATGACTATATGAATATTTCAGTTTGGTTGTTCATTGTTGTTGTATGGAATATGAATATCTTATTTGATATATTTTAAAAAATGGGTATATTTTTATGTTATTTTTTGACCTATTGTTGTGTTATTATTAATTTTTAACATAATTTATATATTTATATAAATAAATTTGGTCCGACCAATGTTTGAGCTTACTAGACTGGTTGATCCAGAGGTCGGACCAAAATCTGGGTCAACCTCCAAGTCATTTTTTAAAACTTTATGTATATGTACGAGGCACAAAATAAAAATAAATTTTTAATTATTCATTTTGTGTTGCAGACTAATGATGTATGGTTGAAGATTCAAGTTGCTTGTACCTTAGCTCCTCAAGAGTCACACATGTTTCAAGCACTATAAACATCTCATTTTAAGATGAATTAAGTAAAGAATTAAATTTTTTTGAATTGTATGAAATAACTTTTTTTGAAAAATATTAAAATTATATTATAAAAAAAATTCACATGAGTCAATATCATATAAAAAAATATATGTATTCAAAAAAATAAAAATACATTAAATATATATTAAAGACTTTTTTGCAAAAATTCGTAAACCATAAACTCTAAATTCTGAACCAAAGTAAAAAAATTATATACGTGTCGATATTATATTAAAGAAATGTTGATACGTCAAAATATAAAAAATACATAAAATTAAAATGTACATACTGATATCGTATAAAAAATATATATGTATCACATGAAACAAATATCAGTATTGTATTATTATTTTTTTAATATTTGAGTATTCTTTGATTATATTCTCCAAGTATGACTTAAAGAAATATACAAGAGTACGATATTATTAGAAGTTGGAATAATTGGTTCTTTAATAAAAGATTATTGGGTTAATTACCCTCAGGTCCCTGAACTATTGATAATTTTGTAATAGGATCCCTTTATAATTTGAATAAGATTTAAGGTCCATGTGTTATAACGAAATATTACTCTCAGGTCCCTGTCTTAACCTTCGCTGACATCATCAATTTTTTTTTATTTTTTTAACACTGAATTGACCAAAATACCCTTAAGCCAAAAATAAAAAAATCCAAAAAACAAAATAAAAATTAGGGAAAAGTACAAAAAAAGTCCTGTGGTTTCACTTTTAGTCCTCCGAACCTAAATTCGTCCCGAACCTATGAAAAATTTCTTTTCATCCCGTTTTTTTACATTTTAGTCCCAAATCTCAAATTTTTTTCAATTATTTTTATTATATCATAAATTCATCCCGAACCTATAGAATTCCGGAAATACCCCTCACCCGCTTCCGAATTTCACCAAACGCTCAACATGAAAGTCGTAGATCTAGATCTTACGGATCCTCTCGTTTTGGAATCGCTCGATTCAGAGTATGTATGCGAAAGTTATGATTTTTCTACCGAAAGTTGACGAACTAAGCCTATCAATCATAACACGTCACCTTTTGGGGAAATATGTGTAACGTTTTCGTGTGAACTCCGATTTAGATGATTTCAAGTCGGGCAGGTTTGCAACACATTCGTCTACGACTTTTGTGTTGTGAGTTTTGTGATTTGAGCCTTGCATTTTTGAGTTTCATGTGATTTCGGTTGGTATTAGCATTGATAGGCTTAGTTCGTTATTTTTCGGTAGAAACATCATAACTTTCGCATACATACTCCGAATCGAGCGATTCCAAAACGAGAGGATCCGTAAGATCTAGATCTACGACTTTGGTGTTGAGCGTTTGGTGAAATTCAGAAGCGGGTGAGGGGTATTTCCGGAATTCCATAGGTTCGGGACGAATTTATGATATAATAAAAATAATTGAAAAAAATTTGAGATTTGGGACTAAAATGTAAAAAAAACGGGATGAAAAAGAAATTTTTCATAGGTTCGGGACGAATTTAGGTTCGGAGGACTAAAAGTGAAACCACAGGACTTTTTTTGTACTTTTCCCTAATTTTTATTTTGTTTTTTGGATTTTTTTTATTTTTGGCTTAAGGGTATTTTGGTCAATTCAGTGTTAAAAAAATAAAAAAAAATTGATGATGTCAGCGAAGGTTAAGCCAGGGACCTAAGAGTAATATTTCGTTATAACACAGGGACCTTAAATCTTATTCAAATTACACAGGGACCCTATTACAAAATCGTCAATAGTTCAGGGACCTGAGGGTAATTAACCCAAGATTATTATATGGTAACTCATGTTGACTACTCTGTTACTTGCCTGGTTGCATCCAAATTGGTAGTCACTTTTTTGATCTGCCTTGTGGGACCCTCGTCTGATTCGAGGCGGTGCATTGTAATAATAAGTTTCTATCACATCCTTGGAAGAATAAAGTAGATCGGAATGCTGAACATGTACTTTGTAATCAAATACTACCAAAACGACAGTAACTCTTGATTTTACATAGTGTACTTAAACCTTGGAAAACAAGCCATGTAATTAAAAGTAATGTAGCTCTGGTGGTATTGTGTACATATTGGAATATATATTTAATCCATTTACTAGAAAAATTAACAATTAATCCATTTAAAAAGGATTAATAGTGTAATAAGAAAAGTTGTTGGAACTATGTAAAGAATATTTCTTCTTATGAACATGGAGCGTCTCAATCCTCTTGGAAAGAAATGTTTTAAGGTAAAGTGTTATTAGTGATATTGTTATGTAAATATGTAGAGAGCATAATTAAGTGGGATGCGATAAAAATCAGCGATAAAATAGAGAAGAAAAACCCACAAATATTGCTGGATACTAACTTTACACATTTGCCAGTTTTACTAAGGAAATTTTCCTCAAAAAAAAAAGTTTTACTAAGGAAATGTGAAGTGTAACACGTCAATTTTCATACCATTTTTTACGATTTAAGTCATACGGCTTAAGCATGAAATAAGCTGTTTATTATATTACTAATATAGAATAATGTCCAAAGATGGTAGGATCGATTTTGGTACTATAAACAATTCGACCATATTCGGTTATATTTTTGATGAAAAATTATGCAGGGTTCAAGGATGATCAAATTGGTTTCGTTCGAGTTATGCTGTACCTTCTCTTTTATCATCTTTGTCCTTTTGACAAAGAAATCTTGGTCATAGATTTTATTTTTTTTAGTTAAAGGGTCCAACATAAATTAGATAGAGATAAATTTTGAAATTATTATATCTGACTAAAAAGTGACTTAGTGTCCACAACATACTTATATTAGATCGTACATATAAATTAATTGATTCCGGTATGGAAAAGAGAAAATGTGTATATTTTTATAGGGCAAATTACCCTCAGGTCTCTGGTCTTTACCGAAATCTCCTATTGGGTCCTTCCTGTTACATAAATGATTAATTCGTCCCTGTTTTATTCAAAAATGTTCGTCCCGAGTCCCCACCGACCAAATCGGACTTTTTAAATTTTTTGTCATGTAAAATGACTATTTTACCCTTCACAAAATGACAAAAATATGATGAAATTTGTCATTTTGTGAAGGGTAAAATAGTCATTTCACATGATAAAAAATTAAAAAAAAGTCCAATTTGGTCGGTGGGGACCCGAGACAAACATTTATGAATAAAATAGGGACTTAATACTCATTTATGACAAAAGAGGGACTCAATAGGAGAATAATGTAAAGACCATGGACCTGAGGGTAATTTGCCTTTTTTATATGACATATCTCGTCAACTTATCACGAAGACGGTCTCCTCCATAACTATGTAAGTATCATCGTTGTTAACACTCATCCTAACGGTGTTAAATTTATGCGAACTAATTCAACTTTGAATCAATTAATAGTATTGAAAGACTTCATAAGTTCATATTTGTGATTTCATCCAAATATAAGGCACTCGCATAGTTTTTTAATCAAATTACTGTTGGAACTTATACTAGTAAATTATGGTTTGAACATAATATAAAAGTTTGAGAAGAATATTCTTACGACACGGTTTGCACAACCGTAGAAATGACACCTCCTTCTGATAGTAGTCCTCTTCGATATAACGAACTTCGGATTTAATCCTGGACGAGGCCATGGTTTAACCATGTGCCCTTAAACTCTTATTACCCGCCTTATAGCTTCAGGACTCCATGGGTAAGAGAGTTCCCAAGGTACAACGCCCAATCACGAATGCAATAGGAAGCACTATTGCACTCCTTTCGAACTCTTAGTGGCCTTAGAACTCCGACACTTGTGCAAATGAGAAATGCTATGCTAAGGAGGGAGAAGTAGAGAACTCAGGAAGAATGTGAGTTTGGAATTATTTGGAAAAGTGGAGGAAGGCTCCTTATATAGGCAGCCCGAGCACTCCAACAGTCACTTTCCAAATTTACTAGGGTCATGAACTAGTCTTTAATATTAAAGATAAAAAGACTATTACATGCACCCACCATCAATTGGCTGATGACCATTCAATGTCCAACATTGAATAGATTCGTATCCACATTTGTGTCCATATTCGTGTCTACATTCGTGTCCACTTGGTATTCCCGATAATGGGCTATTGGACTCTGGGCCAAGGTTTGTCATGAGAGGTTGGAATCGCTTCAACAGGTCCGGCCCAGTTCCAAAAGATAAGGCCCTGGAACCTGGAACAATTCCCACAACCCACAAACTCACAAAACCATAACCCATACGATCACATTTGAGCCAATTTTTCATTCACACCAAGAATTGGTTTTCGCATATATTTGTTACTCTCACAAATACCCAAAACCATTTGGCATGATCTTATAATACACTCATTTGTATTTAATCATCTCTTTCTTGGTTATAAACCAATTCTCCAACAATCCCCCACATGAATGCAAAATAGCTTATATGATATGAGCCTACCAATGCTATATGCAACTTGGAGTTCTGCGAGAATTTGTTGCATCAGGAAAGGTGGTTGAAAGCCTTGAACCTTCCTTAGTGAAATACCTTCGGATATACTTGCCAACCAGTGGACGCGATGCCTTGAACTGTTCGGCGTTTTGTGTATACCAAGACAAAGGTACTCACACAACTCATTCTCAAACCACTACTCGATTCTTTTGGTTGTGTCCATTTTGGCCCTGGACTGCCTTGGAAACTTCATCGAATGCTCTAGAGATTTAGCCCTTAACTTATCTCATAGAAGCGGCCCCTTCACATTCGATATAGGTGACCTCTTATAAGGAGTATCCTGCCATACTCCACTTATATACTCAAAGTATAAGGATCATTAAAAGCTTAAAGCTTAACCTTCCCTTGGACAGGTCTATCACTCTTTCATCCTAGGAATAGGTAAGGAACTCAATTTCCCGAGTGCTTTGGTCAACCCTAGCCTCACAATTCGGTTGTCCCATTGAACTTGCAGATCGGGGTTTACGATCCAAGTTGGGTTGCCATCATAGGTTTAGGTCATTTCATGGGCTTTAAACCCATTCCCCTTGATGAAATCTCTACTTGGTCTCTCGTTAGACCTTTTGTTAATAGATCCGCGATATTCTCTTTAGATTTTACATAATCTAAAGATATGACACCCATTCTCAATAATGTTCTCACGGATTTATGTCTATGACGTATGTGTCTAGACTTTCCATTATATACATTACTCTGTGCTCTTCCAATAGCTGACTGACTATCACAGTGTACGCTAATTGGAGGCACAGGTTTTGACCACATATGAATATCCTCCAAGAAACTTCGGAGCTAATCTGCCTCCTCAGCTACTAGATCTAACGCTATGAATTCCGATTCCATAGTTGACATAGCAATACAAGTTTGCTTGCATGATCTCCACGAGATCGCTGCTCCTCCAATAACAAAAATATATCCGCTTGTGGATTTTATATTCTTGGAGTTCGAGATCCAATTTGTATCTGAATACCCTTCAAGAACAGCTGGATATCTCATATAATGTAATCCATAGTTGGTCGTGTACCTTAGATATCTAAGGACTCTAACTATCGCTTTCCAATGCTCATCATTGGGATTACTCGTATACTTCGATAATTTATTAACCGAGTTAGCAATGTCCAATCTAGTACAGTCCATGAGATACATTAGACTACCTATGACCCTAGAATAATCTAGTTGTCGCACACTATCTCTGCGATTCTTACAGAGACTTGACACCACCTCCATTGGTGTTCTTGCAATTACATTGCTTTCCTTATCGAATTTGTCTAGTATCTTTTCGACATAATGACATTGGGAAAGAGCATAACCATCTGAGGTCTTGGTAATTTTCATCCCAAGAATCAGGTCAGCTTTTCCCAAGTCCTTCATGTCAAAGCTTTTTGACACATTCTCTTGGTAACTTTGATATTATCATTATTATCCACAATCAACATATCATCTACGTAGAGACAAACTATCACATAGTCTTTTTGATCTCCTTTTATGTAGACACATTTATCGCATTGGTTTATCCGAAAACTATTTGAAAGCATTACACTATCAAATTTTTCATGCCATTGCTTAGGTGCTTGTTTTAATCCATATAAGGATTTTACAAGTTTACACACCATATGCTCTTTACCTGGAACTACAAACCCTTCAGGTTGTTCTATGTAAATCTCCTCTTCTAAATCTCTATTTAGAAAGGCTGTCTTTAAATCTATCTGATGGATCTCTAGATTAAACAAAGCCGCTAAGGCTATAGTTAACCTTATAGAAGTCTTCCTGGAGATAGGAGCATAAGTGTCAAAATAATCGACACCCTCAGTTTGCTTATAGCCTTTAACTACAAGTCTAGCCTTGTACTTGTCTATAGTACCATCAAGCTTCATCTTCTTTTTGAAGATCCACTTATGACCTAGTGATTTATTACCCAGAGGTAATTCCACTAATTCCCATGAGTGATTATGTAAGATAGATTCTATCTCACTATTCACAGCTTCCTTCCAAAGAGCAGAGTCTGTAGAAGATATTGCTTCTTTATAGGTTATCAGATCTTTTTCCAACAAGTATGTTAGAAAATCAGGTCCAAAGGAATTCTCTTTCCTTGCTCTTTTACTATGCCTAGGCTCTTTAACTTCTTCTTCAAGTTCTTCTCCCCCTACATTTTCCCGATTTTGGTCAACTTGGCTGTCAACCTCTCTTGGTACTTTGTGAAGGAAGATTTCCTCGAAGAAAGAAGCATCCCTAGCTTCAATGATAGTGTTTACGTGGATATCAGGATTATCTGACTTGTTTACTAGAAATCGGTATGCTGTACTATCTTGTACATATCCGATAAATACACAATCCACCGTCTTGGGTCCTATCCTTGTCCTTTTGGGAGGTGGGATCGGGACCTTAGCAAAATATCCCCAAACCCTTAGGAATTTGTAGCTTGGTGCATGACCTTTCTATAATTCGTAAAATATTTTATCCAACATCTTATGCACTATTCTCTTTAGTACATAGTTGGTCGAAAGCAATGCTTTCTCCCATATTTTTAAAGATTTTAATCTTTCTCACAAGTTGGTTTTGACTTGTTCTTATTGTGAAATAATAAAATTATTGTTTTGTCTTTACTTCTCATCAAGTAGACATAACAATATTTTATACAATCATCAATCAAGTCCCATACTTGTATTCCCATTTGATCTCGACGCTTGCTCCATCCTTACAAGCATGATCAAATTCTTAGTTATAGTGGTAGACGTTTAAAACATCTCCTTTGGAATTATTAAAGCATTTATGCTTATTCCTCGAGATTTTTCCACCAAAAAAAAAACGTTGGCCTCGACAACCATGTCGTTAACTTTCAGTTATCTTACTCGATACACAACCTTCTCAAAAGGTCCTCGAGACTTACTACTTTTCTCTTCAATTAAGGTACGTTTTTTTTATGTCCTTCCGATATAGCGATAATTTATCTAATCACCTTTGCCACTTGGAAGACATCATAAGGATCTCAAATATCCTTCTCAAATTCAAGATAGTAAAGAACAACATCGTCACACATTGTCACTTCTTGATTTTTCTATCCTTGAATTTTTTGTGACTTCCCAAATTGAGAATTTAATAAAGGGTTTATCATACCCGACATCACGACCTCATCGTCGCTAGTCCTCACAGTCGGAAACCTCAACGTTTTGTTGCCGATGTATGCTTCAACCATTTATATTTTCTAAATATATAACAATCAATAATTTGGACCCAACATCCACAATAAATAATTCAACACAAATTCATCAATTTCACAAATTGATATAAACCTCGTTAACAATAATTGTTAAATAGGCCCGCTGCCTAATTGAAAAAGAATTTAATTCCTTCAACACAATCACTATCTCAGTTTTGGCATCAAACGTAATTTTCCTCATTAATAAAAAATCACCCTCTGATTTAAACTTCCACCAAACCACTATTTAACAGAAGCATGACCTCACCCTCTCGACTAAAATATCTGGGGGTTATGCTTTGCAGGTGTAAAAATCAATAGTAGACTTGCTTTATTTGATAAAAACCAACGAAAACAAATCCACATTTCTCATGAAACAGTCAAAACCCTTAAAACCAATTTTCATGCCAACAGGTGACTGCCACACTCAATTTAATTACATGAAATTGAATAACCAAATTACTCCAGATTCATGCATTAAAACCTTAACATAAATTGCATTAAAAGACAGATACATGATACGAATTCACAATTCCATCTATCCACGTTCATCCCATAACATTTGTTAAAAAAAAATCATATTTATTATTATCATGCAAAATCAACAATAGTACATGAAACTCAATACTGAAATAGAAAAAACATACTCACGATAACGGTTTGAGTAAACCATAAAAGTACTACCTCCTTGTAACTCGTAATCTCCCGTGTTGGTCCTTTCTCACAATTTTTCCCGACCACACTTCGAATAAAAATCTGATTAACTTCTCCGGCAACAATAAAGTATAGTTAATGTGTTAAGTACAACGAAACGATGGCAATTATTTAATGGAAATGATCACTGAGACTGCATCTTCATATTAATCATCTCCCGCAAACTGTAATATATTCTTTCATAATAGAAAAACGGAACATTAATTCAGTCAGTCGTTATACATGCAAATGTCAATTTTCCCCACAGAAGAAAATACCAGCAATCGACCACAGTATCATTAGCATAGACCGCATTGGCTACTAAAGAAATATCAAACATGTTTGTGGTGTTCATGCGACGATAATATTAATTTAACTATGGTGAGCATAAAAAACCTTTAACAACTTGGCTAAGAAAAAACCAGAGAACAAACACCAAAATCATAATATGCAACGAATACATATGTACAAAGTTAATAACCATAATTTACTATTAATAACAATTTATAAGAATTTAAGATTGTTGGAACTTATACTAGTAAATTATGGTTTGAACATAATATAAAAGTTTGAGAAGAATATTCTTACGACACGGTTTGCACAACCGTAGAAATGACACCTCCTTCTGATAGTAGTCCTCTTCGATATAACGAACTTCAGATTTAATCCTGGACGAGACCATGGTTTAACCATGTGCCCTTAAACTCTTATTACCCGCCTTATAGCTTCAGGCCTCCATGGGTAAGAGAGTTCCCAAGGTACAACGCCCAATCACGAATGCAATAGGAAGCACTATTGCACTCCTTTCGAACTCTTAGTGGCCTTAGAACTCCGACACTTGTGCAAATGAGAAATGCTATGCTAAGGAGGGAGAAGTAGAGAACTCAGGAAGAATGTGAGTTTGGGATTATTTGGAAAAGTGGAGGAAGGCTCCTTATATAGGGTCATGAACTAGTCTTTAATATTAAAGATAAAAAGACTATTACATGCACCCACCATCAATTGGCTGATGACCATTCAATGTCCAATATTGAATAGATTCGTGTCCACATTCGTGTCCATATTCGTGTCTACATTCGTGTCCACTTGGTATTCCCGATAATGGGCTATTGGACTCTGGGCCAAGGTTTGTCATGAGAGGTTAGAATCGCTTCAACAGGTCCGGCCCAGTTCCAAAAGATAAGGCCCTGGAACCTGGAACAATTCCCACAACCCACAAACTCACAAAACCATAACCCATACGATCACATTTGAGCCAATTTTTCATTCACACCAAGAATTGATTTTCGCATATATTTGTTACTCTCACAAATACCCAAAACCATTTGGCATGATCTTATAATACACTCATTTGTATTTAATCATCTCTTCCTTGGTTATAAACCAATTCTCCAACAATTACCAAATCGACACAAGACCATTCCTGCTAAGAAACTTGCATGTATGTCCAAGAATGTTAATGGATATCATAGAGTGTGATCATAAGATCGAAAATATAATGGGGTTTAATAGAGTTATGAAATTAAATGCGTTTAGATAAAATATAATGAACTTCAACAGTGTTCGATTATAAAATTGAAATTCCTTTATATCCTTGTGTTGGGGCATGACACAATTATAATGTCTCTTGACCCCTTACAATTATATTCTTATGCTTTTTATTTGTTTGCTTTCTTACAAACCTCTGTTTCGATGAAACTGTAGCTTGCCGCTATGATCACCCACAATATTACAAAGAATTGTTGTTAAATTTTAAATTGTTAAATGTATAAAACAATCTGATTAGCTTTTACAATTTACAATTACCTGTTGAGCCTATAAAAGTCAGCACTTTGGAAATTTACTCATTGGGCTCGTCCAGTAGTTTTTGAAATTTATATTCTGTTGCTAGTTTTCCAAAATTCATACTATTTTGTATCCATAATTGCTTTCTAAAAAAAATAAATAAATCCACATTAATGACTGTTTTATAAAATAACAGGCCCAGTGATACTGACATACGTGATTACTGCCTCCCATTAAGACCGTAATAACCACACTCGAACTTGAGCCTCTAATCTCCCAGAGGAAACAGCTCAAGTTTAGTACATGCTACATAAACAAGGGTGAAAGAAATTTACATAAAATTCCACATTAAACCATCATTTTTTATCCCCTCCAGTTGTCCTTCATCAGCCTTATTTTCCCAAGCGCTTCAACTGCAGACTTGCAACCCACCCTCTCCTGTGAACGCACGCACGCACACCTCAGTGTAAGATACCATGTTTACTATGTTATATGACACACAAACTGGATGAAGATGACTCAGTTATAGCCGAAAACTCCATAGCATTAAAAACGTCAAGCATTTTGATTGCCTTCCGAGTCAGTCGACTAGGGGGGGCTCTCTCATTCTAGCTGCTACACAATGAAATAAAGTTCAATCACAAAACTAGATCATCAGTCGTTACCTGAAGTTCTGGAAGCTCTGCACGCATGAAAGGATTTGTCTCCATTTCTTCCTCAATGGTTGAGGGAATAGTGGGGAGGTTTGTCTGCCTCTGTTGCTGGGCCCACGAAAGCTTCTGCTGTATCTTTGCATTATCTGGTTCAACCGTCAACGCGAATTGCAAGTTCTTCACCGTGTACTGGACAAAGAAACCGAAGCCTACAGATTTAGACGAGAAATTTGCCCCAAGGTTTGATCATCAACTACAAAATAGGAAGGGAAACGGAGAACACAAACCTCGTGTCCACAATAAACTCGAGTTGGTTTAGGGAGGGAACCCAAGGTGACACAGAGGGATTGATGCATCTGGTCTGCGGTGCCCTCGAAAAACTTGCCACAACCGGCAATAAACTGCACATGGGATGATGGACCAAGTAAGTAGCCAGAGAGCAACAATGAAAAAGCATTCATTCAACTCAAGAACGGGGGAGGAAGAATCTTACGAGGGTGTCGCCGGTGAAAACTGCAGGGTCCTCGTCCTCCCCGGATCCAGTGACATAGTAACTGATGTGTCCTTTGGTATGGCTGCCAAGAGCAACAACCCTCAAAATTCAGAACAAAAAGTAATACACCTTAACCATTACGAATAGAAGGAGGGAGAGACCAAGGGGTGTGAAGAGCCAAGACGGAGAGATGGGCTCCGAGGGAGAACTTGTGGCCGTTTTGGAGGGGATGGGTGCAAGCCTGGACCTGGTCAAGGGAACCACCGTAGACCTTAACCCCAGGGAGGAGCTCCCTCATCTTATCATTACCCCCAGCGTGATCCCTTTAATTCGAAAATCATTTTCCATCAAACCAATTAAAAATCCCCTAATAATAATAATACAGCAGCAGAAGCAGCCAATTTGAGAGAGAGAAGAGAGAGAGAGAGAGACCAGTGGTGGTGAGTGGTGAGGACGAGGGAGACGCGGACGCCGTGGGCGCGGGCAGCTTCCAGAACCTTGTGGGGCTCAACCGGATCCACCGCCGCCGCCTCTTTCGACGCTTCATCGATTATCCTGCAAATCCCCCAAACCCCAACCAACCAACAATCAGCTTCAACAACAACAAGTCTAAAAGAAGAAGAAGAAGAAGAAGAAGAAGAAGAAGAAGAAGAAGAAATAGGTAGATAGGTAGAGTACAGGTAAGCATAGTTATCTTCCAAGCAAGCAACTTCAACTATCTTCATCGTTCCCCACTCTCTCGAGACTCGAAGCCAGGAGATTGGAGGAGTTGGTTATGTGGGAACCGAGGGAGGGAGAAAACTGAAAAGAAGGTCGGAGAAGTTGGTGAGGTGATTTGGACTATGGGCCTGGACTTGGGCTTCGTAGTTTTGGGTTTGTTTACTTTATTCATTATTGTGTAGGATCGATCGTGGGCTGAGAGGAATTGATTATTGAGGTCGGTCTCTTTCTTAATTCTCATTTTCTTTTTTTCAATTAGCTTTCCAACTTGTTACTTCGAATCGAATGGTATTTTATTTTCCAACTTGTTGAATTCTTAATCTCACTCGTAAACAGCCCTTTTTTTATGCGTCATGACTTCTTCCTTCGAATGGTACAGATAGGATTTGGCTAATCAAACCCTTAACTCTCTTTAAAAAAAAAAAAAAAAGAGTGTCAAATTTACTTACTGCAGTAAATCAAAATTGACTTGGGGCCCTTTTTTTTTTGTTTCCCTTTCCCACTCGCCCCCCTCTAATTGATTGTAATCAAGGGTTTAGGGAAGACGACGACGATGATGACGTCACTTGCGCAGCGAGCCGGAGGAGGAGGGAGGAGGATGATGACGTCGATAACGCGCTACTCCAGTGGGCCCACCCTCCCAAAGTCGGACGCTTTATTCAGAATCATTCACACCCCCAATCCCATCCGCTTCACCCACCCTGGGCTGTGGCACCGCCACGTGTCCACCTCCTCCTCCTCCTCGGAGCTGGGGAGGAAGTTGATGCAGAAACCAGCCGCGGTCTTCTCCAGGTACCGCCACGCAATAGGGCTGCATCTGGACGCCTTCCTCAGGAGGAACTCGCTCCTCCTCTACGGCGCCGCGGGGATCGCCGTCTGCGCCCTACTCTG
>SOPF01015505.1:0-10252 GCA_012979155.1 Hypericum perforatum
ATTTGTTTTTTGCCATTTACATGTTTGATTTGGAGTTGTTACGGATGTGGTTGAATGTGTGATAGGCGCTTCTTCTCTTGGTTTTCTATGGGGGCCTGGATTGTTGCAAATGTTGTTGATTACTTCGTTGTTCGAGTTTTTTTATCCACGTTGTTGAAATGTTGAGTCTCTTGTTGAATCTGTGGTTGTTGTTGTTGGCCTCAGACAGTAAGGTTTCTTTTTATATAAATTTGAATGGATTTGATGAAAGATTTGAAATTTGATGATTATGTTCTATTTCGAGATTGAGAATATTTTAAGTTTCTTGTGGCAGCAGCTGTTTAATCTATACTGCTGGTTGATTTTGGATTAAAATTCTGCTCATACATATTGCTCATAGCCCTCACATATTCATGGCTTAAAAAGTTACCTTTCAAATAAAACATTGCTCATTTTTTACAATTTAGATGTTTGATTTGGAGTAGTTATAATAGTGGTAGAATGTTTTGGTCGCTTGTACTGGCTTTTTGTGGTATCCATGTTTGTGGCCAACGTGGTTTGTTATTTCGTTCTGCAAGTTGGTTTCTCCACATTGTTGAAATGTTGAGTTTCTTGTTGAATCTGTAGTAGTTGCTGGACTTCAGTCATATGTTGCTAAACACAGCTATGTCAGAACCTCCTATGTCAGTCACCTTCATTCTCCTCCTGGGACCCTCTGTAGCACTAGTATCTATAGCTCAAACTTGGTTATTTCTTAATGATTTGAGTTTTTATGTTGCTCTTACAAGTGAAGGTGAGGAGTGACTGACTGTTTGCTAGTCCGGGAAATGGGGTTATGGGAGTTTGTGTGAATTCCTCGTTATGCATTTATCTGTTTCATTCTTTAATACTTGTATTCATTCGGGTTGAATGAGCTGGGGGTCGACAACTTTAGCTCTGCTCACTCTATTCGATTCACAATATGAAACCGGTTTCTAGTGTCACTCCTTGGGTTTGTAGGTTTTTTTCTTTATCGGCAATGGACAAACAAACCAATGATTGTGTTGAGCTGTTTTCAATATTGCAAGCCCCTAATGTACATGATAATTTTAGCTTTTCAACCTTTTCATGGTTGTTCCCTCATTTGACACAATTCATCAAATTTCCATAGTGAATAATAAGTTAGTATTCCTACAATTGTTTTTTCATCCTCGTGTTGTCTGACTTGAGATGGGCTTAGACTAAGACTTGTGAAGTTTGAGTGGTGTGCGAATAGCTTGTGGGAGAGTTTGTCCCTAATTGAAAGACCTGGGAAAAAATCTATCTTCTTTTTCTTCCAAGCCGTTCACTCGTTTTCCTCCCCCGTCATAATCTTTGACACTACCGCTGTTATCTTGTCTAATACGACCCCAGTAGGATCCACCTTAAAACACCAATATAAATAAATCATCGGGGAAAACAATTAATGGATGGATTAATACGTCTCTCAAGCTAAACAGACTAATCAGCTCATTATGGAAACTAATTTACTTAATATTGTTTGGAAGATGTTCTCAATTAGTCTGTATCGAGGTAGGTGTTCGGTACCATTTGTCTGAGGAATGCTCGTCAGCGTCATACAGGAATGTTCTCAACATATAAATTTAGATGCCAAAATTCAATTTTATTTTTATACATCTTAAAATTGAAAGACATAAACCTCTCTTTTATTTTAAGAACAATAACCCCTCTCATGTAGTTTTGTAGTGATCCAAATGCCAACTAATGCATCATTAACAACCATAAAATTGCTCGGAATGTGATACATGATAAGTAGATACATGATAAGTACAAGTGTTAATGCTAATAATTATGAAGCAATTGTACTTTTAAACAAGCGTGATGTGTAATAGCTATGATCCTTGCTCCTACTTTGTGGATAAAATTTCATATATTAGTAAATAAGTTATTATATTAATCAAATGTTACATGAAGTCTTTAATGGCATTCAAAAAGAAATTTATATGTTTCTTTCTAGCATTTGAAGCTTGTTTAATCAAAATACTTTTATGAAATATTTTTTGCAATAATATGCTCAATTGATTAAAAAGTTGAGCATGCACCATATATCAAGAGCTAGTAGCACCATGTTTTAGTCAGTCAGTGCGCAACGTACACATCGTTCGTAACTAATATAATTATTTCCCAATAATTGTCCAAATTCACAAACGGAATCTTTATGGAAAATTTATATTTGGATGTAAACACACATTTAATTTACATACACAACAAATTATTCCAAAATGTTTTCTCCTCTTTATTTTCATAATTCCAAAGACACACTACAGCTAGGTAGATGTTCCTTTTTGAAGGAATATGTAGATTCATGGAGATCCATAAAAAGCACAGTTACTTTTGAAGCTGCAGAGAAAATGTACGCAAGCTTATTAGAACTTCCTTCAACCGTTGTTTCACCTCCGGATCAATCACATCACCATTGGCATCGAATTTTGGAGGAGGGGCGAACGCGTTGAGGAAGAACTCGGGCTTGTTGATGAAATGGAGGTCGAGGTAGACTCCGACCTGCCGAAGATGGTACTGTGATCTCCCACCACCAAAGCCACCTCCCGCACTCACGATGGCCGCAGGCTTGCCACCCCAGCAGTTCGGTGGACGCGATGCCCAGTCGATCGCGTTTTTCAACGGTCCTGGCATTCCACAAAATCAAAAACAATCATCTTCGATGTCAATAATAGAACGTGCATTTCATAGATTCATAAATTGAGGAAATTATCAGAAAGCATATGTTCTACCTTGTACATGACTTAAAGAAGGTAGCGAGATCTAGTCAGCAAGCAAGAAACACGATAAACCAATCGAAACTACACCCACCTGATTTAGCATACACGAGATGGACTTCAATAATTTTCTTTTGGTTGGGGGCCTTAGTGATAACTTACTGTCCATGTATTGGTTCGGAAGCCATTTCGGTGAGTCCAACCGCTGCAGACTTGGATGTCGTATCTAATGGAGGAGTTTCTCCGAGTGGGGAGGCAACATGTTGTGAGTTTGGTGGTGTTGGAGCAGAAAATTATGATCTTGTCTAAGGCAGTGTTGTGGTTTCGAGTTGAAGTAATCTTCAACATATCTACGGATGGTTACACGTCAACGCTTTTCCTAGCGCTAAGTAAGGTGGAGCTAACTTTGAAGTGTTTAGAGGGGCATAGTGAAGTACACAATGCTGAAAGTTCCTCTTCATATTCATGTTGTAGTATAGCTAAAGCAGAAATAATGAGAAATGTCCGTTTCTTTTAAATTCGTGTCATAATATTGCGAAAATAAAGGAAAATGACACTCTTTAAAAAAATCATGTTAAGATCTAAAACTAATTCATGAGATCTTCCAATTTTAAAATGTATTATGTATCGAACCGAATTGAATACCGAGAGGTGGAGTGAGTTAGGCAAGGAGAATCCACCGCTCAAATTGGGTTTTATTTCTAATTTTCTGTTTTTTTTTCCTCTTTATCAAGAAGCTGAAGTTACACGTTGGGACAGCCATAGTATTTCCAATACCGCTTAGAATTTATTTAGGAAGTCTGTTTTTCTATTTATTTTTTCTGAAGAATTTGAATTTTTTTAATTTCTCAAAGTCAAAATTGAACAATGTCGTGTCTATATAAGAATAATGAGATAAGATTATGTTTTAATATGAGATCTGAAATGATGCGTGTTTGTGACTTATAATTATATTTAGGGAAAAGTTTAAATTTGATACTTGTGGTTTGGCGAATTTTGCATGATGATCCTTTGGTCCTAAAACGCCTCTCATGATCCTGTGGTTGGTTAAAAATTTTGCGACGTAGCCTCGGGACGCTTCCGAGCCAAAAAATACTCCGAGCCTAAAAACGGTGCCGTTTTGAGAGTGACTTGAAATTTCATTTTCAATCATCACTTTTTATAATTTTCAAAAAACCCCCCACCTTTAAAAAACCAAGCATATACATAACCATCAATCCCTAGCAAATAATCCATAAGTTAAATCAATCCCAATACTCGGTTGCCACACAGTTCTTCTAACTCAATCCTATAATTACCTGAAATAGAGGGCTTCTCCTTGTAGAAATCCTTATTGAAGGCCTCGTAGTCGATGGAGCTATGATCAAGAGGTGGAATTGGGTCAATACTTTTCTTGTCAAGCACGACCAGATTATCATCCGAATCATACTCCAACAACCCCGCGTCAACCGCCTTGGCAGCAGCGTAAACCTCCTCATCGGAATTATACCCAGCGTGAAGAGCATCCGAGGCAAGCGTCAGCCCCACATCCTTCTTCGCCTTAAGGAAGCTCTCCATGGGATCGTCATCATCATTGTCGTACCTCTCCACCTTCTGCTTGGCCTTTGGAGCAGGGGCCGCCTTCATCTCCTCGTGAATCCCCTCCATGAACGCGTCCAGGGGATCGATCTCGGCCTCCTCCGCGGTAGTGGTCCCGGCGGCTTCCTCGTCGGAGGTAGGGGCGTCGTGCTCGGCATCGGCATATTCGATTTCGTCGAGGTCGTTGTCCTCGTAGTTGTCGTGGCTCTAGCGGGAGGACGGCGGGACGTAGAGGCGCTGCGGCGTTGGGATCTCTCGAAGTTGTACATTGTTTGGCGGTTGATACCAAAGCCTTCGAAACTGAACTTCCTCTTCGACATTATAAAACCCTAGAAAAAAATGGAATTTGTCGATTTGACGGGATGGCAAAGGTGGGGGGTTTTTTGAAAATTATAAAAAGTGATGATTGAAAATGAAATTTTAAGTCACTCTCAAAACAGCACCGTTTTTAGGCTCGGAGTGGTTTTTTGGCTAGGAAGCGTCCCGAGGCTACGTCGCAAAATTTTTAACCAACCACAGGATCATGAGAGGCGTTTTAGGACCACAAGATCATCACGCAAAATTCGTCAAACCACAGCTATCAAATTTAAACTTTTCCCTTATATTTATAAACATAATGATAAAATATTAATGTTATGATTATTTTGCTTTGTTATTTTTGTTGGTTGTCTATTTACCGGGATCTTATAATCCTAACACGATATACAATTTTTCTCTACATAAACTGATAAAAGAACTTTAGTGGAACTCCATTTTCGCGGCTAGTCATAAAAAAAAAGAAGGAAAATGACATTTTCTCTTAAATTCACGTCAAAATAAATTCTCATAATTCCAGCAAATAAATTGAGCAAATCAGTTACAAAAAGGAAAAGGCGGGACTGGCTCACCGGTGAGGGAGTAGTTATACTCGGGGGAGGCGAAGAGGTAGGCGTCGGCGCGGAGGATCTGGCGGCGGAAGGCCTCGACGGGAGTAGGGAAGCCTCCGCCGGGGAGCTCGAGGTCGGTATTAACGAAAGGCAAAGGGGATATATCCACGTGCTCTATTTCCAGCCCCTCCACGCTCTCCTCCATCGCTACACTTCCACTTTTTTATTTAATTTATAAAAATTCAAACCCAACTAAGGGGAGAAGGAAGAAGGGTAGGGAGGGAGGGAAAGTACCTGCTCGAAGAAGGCCGCGGTTGAAGGAGGCTCTCCGGAGGGACCCACATAGAGCTGCCACTTTGATCAACGGCTTCGATGTCGCCATCTTTGACTTTTATGTCTCCCTCTTCTCTTGTTCTGTTTTTCTTCTGGCGGTGGAGTTTTGGAAGAAGCTAGCAAATTTCACTATCTCCCCCTTTTTTTTTTAAGAAAATCGAGGTCAGACGGTGGATATAACTTAATTAATCCATGATCACTTCTATTTAGAAAATGATATAAAATTCTATGATTTGAAAATAGTAATGTTTAGAAATGTGGCTCTGGAATTAGTACAAGAATGCATTATAACAAAGATGTACAAATGAAGAGATAAAGCATTGGATCAGATGAGATTTAGGACTAAGAGATCGACTTCAGTTTATAGATTCTCGGTGGACACCTTCAATATTTTTTCAATACTGTCCAAAATTCATCGATCTTTCATGAAATACTATAATTTTGATGTTCTTCACTTTTTATAATAATTTGTCGTGTAATTCTCAACAAAATTGTGCCAATTGATTTTAAACCACTCTTAGGTTAAGTAATTGAGTACATAAGTGGATCATATGAGAAACAAAATATACCCGACCGCTTGCCTAACAGAAAACAAATGACAAACACCAAGGCAAACTATAACAATGTATAGCAAATGGATCGTGAAATAGACTGAATAAGCATATGAGAAATGAAATGTACCAGAATTTTTAACACCTTTCTAAACAAAAGCCAGGCTAAACTTTACCAATTACCAAATAACTTTGAACTCCTTAATGACGATACCTTTATTGTCACCCCAAGGCAAACTTTTTTAGTATTTACATGTCTAAATATTCATTATGTGCATTTATAAGAAAATCTCTACCTTTTAAGAAAAATACATTTAAATGGACAAGTGAGAAATGGCGAAGACTAAGAATTGCAAATGGTCACTTCAATGACTTGTGCATTTATAATAAAATCTCATCCTTTTTCCATAAATGTGCCTTTTTTAAGGTTCCATGAAGGAAATTAATTTTATAGATTCCTTTTTCGGAAATAAATTTAATTTACAGTCAGCAGTCAAATGGAAAGATTTTGCAATGGCCTGCGAGAAAGTTTATATTGGTTCTTACATATTAATTATTTGATGATTTGGTATTTGTCGCACCACAAATAGAAACATGATAATTATCACGTCTCAGAATTTATTAAAATACGAAATTCAAATACCAAATATGAATCAGTTCTTGTTCAATAAATCGTGAAGATGCATGAACTCTCCAAGTCCAACCCTGTCTAAACCTTCAGACTTTCACTGTCTAAACCGCAAGCGGTTAAGTTGTTTTTTTACAAAGTAAATATACCTAAATCACACATTGTCAATGATCTAACTTTGTACTTTCGTCAAGTCATAAATTTCTTATACTACTGGGCCAAGTGACCTCTTGGTGCATGTGGCTAAGTGCATCTAAAATCTGTACTCTTTGAGTACTAGAAATATTGCATAACATGGGTCCCCTAGGGGTATGAGAGGTGTCATAACTTCGAGTGTTTCTTGGGAAGAAGACACTTTGCGTATCCTCCATGCGATCAAGCTTGCGGCTCGCGGTCCATTTTTTCCGTGGAATTTTGATCCTTCTTGATTTTTTTAATGCTATCGTGGCGATTTCGCACTTTGGTGTGTTCGGATTGTAACAGGAGTAACATATTGCAAGCGTGTTAACTTGCTACTTTGGCGGATTTTTTCTTTGATGAATACAATTTACTTATCAAAAAAAAAAAATATTCAGAACAGTACTATTTGAAATGTACTTGTCCAAATAAATTAACACTAAATCGAACATACCTAAAATCAGGCAAAATCAAATTTAATAAAAAATAACAGTGACATTATACTGGACAAAGCAACAAAAATTACTAGGATTGGGCTGCCTAATGTACTCACACTTCATTAGAAATTCAACCCAACTTTATTATTTGTAAACAACACATGGTGAATAATAATTGTCCAATTCATAATTCAATGATGAATTTTTATTCATTTTTCTCTAATGATCAGCTTTCATTAGGTTTGCCAGCTTGGAGCCTCTGAGCAAAATCGCGGAGGCTTACGATCACCTCCTTGAGCTTCCCCTTGGTGGCAGCGTCGACCAAGTCACCGGTTGCGAAGTCAACCTTTGCGGGAGGGACGTAAGCTCCGATGAAAAGCTCCGGCTTGTTGATGAAGTGGAGGTCGAGGAAGACGCCGATCTGACGGAGATGGTACTGTGATCTCACTCCGGTGTTCCCGCCGGACACGCTTATGGTGGCGGCCGCCTTGTCTCCCCAGACGTTCGGTGGGCGAGATCCCCAGTCAAGGGCGTTCTTCAATAGTGCTGTTATTTAGCCGCCCATGTTGAACAAAGTTAGTCTATGGTTGTTATTTAAATATATAAAAGTTTGAATTCCATGTGAAAATCCTATAATTTTATATATTTGAAGTATCTGAATCATTGTAGAATCCAAGGGTAGATACTCTCCTATTACAGCAAATGACAGCTTGTTTAATAATATAATCACAGTGAAACTTTCGAGGACAATAATGTGAAAATAAGGTATTCTCTTTTATTTAACCAAAAAGAGAGGTATGGTATTTTATAAAGAAAGGGCAGACAATTACTAGTAGAATCTCTTTGTCTAGACTGGCAATCTTTTTAGAACGTAAATACTTCTTACTTGAATAAGTTTTTAAATTGATATATTTTGACATAAATTATATCACTTTAAATTGGTTCACTTTAACAACATGAGCAATTTTATAAAATTTGCTATACTTTTTTATATTATAGCCTCTGATCGAGACTGTTGAGTACATTCTCTAATTGTGTATTATGTATTCATAAATTTTAAATTTGGTATTTCTTTGAAAAAAATATTATCCATTCTCTACTTAACTATAAATGTAAGCAAAATATGCATTTCTTATACCTCATCTAAAACGATGTAGATTTTTCAATAGTTCAACATAAATTCAGTGACCAATAAAGCTGAAAGAGTACATTTTGAAATTGTATTCTAACAAAAAGTAAGAAAAGAAAAAAAAAATACATAAAAAGCAAAAATTAGAAATACTTTGATCTGAAAGGATAACAATTGTCACGATCGGAGCTAATCTCCGTTATTCAACTAAAACATAAAAAGAATAGAAGAACGTATGGAGCTTTCGACACAAAAAAATTGAAGACATCTTTTTGTGAATAAATAATTTGGATAGTTTTTAGAAAGAATGTAAAGTAAATCTGCATCTGGAATTAATTTGAAAGGGAAAAAGGAGCCAGTGAAAAATATAAGGATCCATAACATTTGGACTCGGTAGTCCAACTAAATACCGGTTCAATCATATTTATCATTGACTATTGATCTAATCGTTTTTCAGAGTTTTATGTATAAAAAAATGGACCATTTTAGATGGTTAGACCATGAAATTCATTCTAAAAAAAGAACTATGAAATTCAAAACATTGATAAAGACGAGAAAAATTGCCTCTTATTTTAAAATTTATTTTATACTCGTATATGCTGCAAATTGTTTAAAAAGAAACAGGCATCACCCAATGCATTTCATGTGGGTAACATCGTTGTCAATTTAATTTTGTAGGCAGGGCCAGAAAATGATAAGGAAAAGGGCGACCACATTAATTCAAATAAATGTAAGGTAGTTATTTTCTGTGGAATATTTTAGGTAGTTTATATATGACCATTCAATATTTTAATATCATATATAGTACGTTATATTTGACCACTTTTGCAGAAAAGAGCAATGAATCTTAATCGAAACATTAGAAATAATCATCACGTTGGGACTCGGGTCAACCATATGAGCACGGGCTACGAAGTATAATTATATTACCTTTTCTTTTCTCGGTAGAATATGATTTTGTTTCAACTAACTATTAAATTTTAGTTAAGTGCGTTAACTTTTGCACTCCTTTTTTTTTTGTAAACAAAATCCCACGAATCTTGTGACATAGTTTTATCAGCACTATGGCCAGAGTTGTTCTCCTTAAAAAAAGTGAAAATATATTTGTTTTTGTATTGGATTATTCAGTCTAATAAATGTTTCTGTTACCAAAAGGTTCGTAGTCTAATAACAAAAAGAAATATAAATATATAATAGATCAAGGGTTCTAATATTTTCAAGGTGATAAAATGGTAAAAATTGTTTCATACTCTCATATTATACTATCAGTTATCATTTGGTACAAACATTCATTTTTGCAAAAAGAAATAACAAAATTAGAGGGAGAAACAATAATTAAAAGAGAGGAGGCTTACGAGAGACGGAATAATTATACTCCGGGGAGGAGAACAAGATAGCGTCAGCCTCGAGGATCTTCTGGCGGAAGGCCTCGATGACCGGCGGGTAAGTTCCGGCGACTTCCAGGTCGGTGTTGAGCATCGGCAGGTCAGAGATGTCCACGTTCTCTATTTCTACCCCATCCACTTCCTCTTTGCTTAGTTGGATAGCTATATATATTATTACAACAACTAATTGTTAGAACAAATAAAATATAATTAATGATTAAACTCCGAAATTCCGGGAATTAAAATTACCGGCACGAATTAGGCCACGGTTGAAGGATGCTTCACGTAGAGAACCACAAATGGCTGCCACTTTGATCACTGCCATATCTCTCTCTCTCTCTCTCTGTTTCTCTCTCTGGAATTCTGGATGTCTGAAAGGGTTGGTTAGTAGTTTGGTGGAGAGATGAATAGGTTATGGAGGGTTTAAATACAT
>SOPF01015507.1:0-20798 GCA_012979155.1 Hypericum perforatum
AGCAAACCCTAAAGTAGGTAGAAACCCTAGATGGATCCGAACTAAATGCAAACCCTAGCCATCTAAGTGAACCAACAAATTCACTCTCCCTAGCCATCTAAGGAGGGAGGGAGGGTTTAGGTATATATACCGGTTGCCGAGGAGGCGGTGGAGGCGGAGAATGAGATCCTCCTCGTCGGAGGCGATCTGGCCGCGCTTGACGGAGGGACGGAGGTAGTTCATCCACCGGAGACGGCAGCTCTTCCCGCAGCGGAGCAATCCCGCCCGCTTCGGGAGGGTCCGCCAACGCCCCTCACCTTCCTTTCTTATGTAGCTGGACAAAACCTCGTCTTCCTCTGGTGTCCACGGTCCCCTCTTCAGCCCTACCTTGACGCAGCACGGCGTCGTCTTCCCCTTCTCCACCGCCCCCGATCCGGTCCGGGCCGCTGGCGATGACGTGGATGTGGTAGGCGATGGCTTTCTCATCTGAAGGAGTTTTGCGTCGTTGTTAATGGAGGAGTGAGTGTGTGCGCTTTCGCTTTGTAGTTTTGGATCCATTCCATATTTATTTATTTATTTACTTACTTTATTGATTTTATCTACGTGTTGAGATGTGGAATGATGAGATGGGATTGGCTTTTTCCTTATTTGGTTTATTCTTTTATTCATTTTTTTCCAATTTTTTTTCTTGGATTATTTTGGTACAGCACAGTAACTACTGTCGTGGCAGCATATAGATGTTTGGTTCCAAACGAAAATTATTTTATCTTAATGAACAATTTTTCAGTTTCGAGCTCATCTTATACTGGTACTACTACTAGTGTTTGAATATTTATTTTATCTTAATTTGGAAGAATGTACATAGTAAAATAAATGAGCTGATGGTGTCAATCGTGTTTTTATAAATCTCCAGGAGTATTGGTTTATTGTTCAATGGAAGAAAGTTAGGCTGGTCCGATGGTAATAAATTAATAAAAATAATATAATTCAGCTACCCAATCCAATATATGCTCAGCTACCCCAACTTGTCACGTTTTTCCTCCCCTATTTCTAACTTACCACCTCCCTCACATTTATTGTTGTCCTTCTTTTATTCTTTTCATTTAGCTTATGCAAGTTTGTATGCAAGAACACGGGGAGTGATTATATTTATTATTTACATTGAACGTGACATGTTCATTTATTGGATTCCTTAATGTTGCATTTGAGTCTATTGTGAAAAAAGGTCAGAACATTGAACTGTTTCGCGATTCCATTGAAGGGTAAAAAAAATGGCAAAAACGAATGTAGGATGAAAGAAATATTTGGACCCTATTTTTAATCTGTTGGTCAATGGTCTATTGAGTTTGCTCTAAATCTGAAGTAAGGTTTGTATATAAATCCACATTTAAAGATAGAATATTACAAATTTTATCATACTCTTACTTTTTTACACTATTTTATACCATAATCTTACTAAGCTCTGATTAGACATTAATTAGATACTTTTATTATTATTATTGTTATTATTATTTACTGATAGAATAATAAATTTCTTAAATATTTTGCAATGTGATTCATAAAATTGACTCTTTTAACTCTTTTTTTTATTAATATGCTAGATATTTCATGATTAATTTGTATATATTTATTAAAATTTATTAATATATTATATATTTATTAAAATTTTATGCAAAAGAAATATGTTACATTTAATTCATAAAATTTCAAATTAAAATATAGGGAAGATCTTACCAATATTTTACTCATGGTCATCACTGTTGAAAACATAAGAAAAACTGAAAGAATGATTTGGAAGAATCAATGCACATAAAATAATTATATTGTGCACAATGTGTGTTAGTTTTGTGGGTATATCTTAATCCATGCCCCTCGTTAAATAGAGGTTGAGAATCCTAATCTCGACTAAATTAGAAGTCACTGGTTTATGTTCCACTATGTCTTGAAGTCGGGCCATGATTGTTCGTTAGGCATATAAGTCGTGTCGGCGATTTCCTACGTTTCTAGATCTGATGCGTGTGAAGTAAGGTTGTCAAAATCGGGATTTCACTAAAAATATTTAGAGAATAAAAGATCGTATTTCGCAAAATCGTATAATGAATCGTAAGATTCTACATAATTGATAAAATAATAAAAATAAATTTAACATAAATTTTTTAATTTAATAGATTCTACATAATTTGTTTAATCATTGTCTCAAACATCATCTTAAATCATATTTTTTTTCAAATTTATCTAAATTTGTTTAATTCAACAAAGTATTCAAAATTTATATTGATAATCAGAGATCAATATATACTAAGAATTAGAGTCATGATTAGGATTACATGATAACTTATGTTATATTTACTAATAAATATTTAATATCTATATCAAAATTCAGTAACCGCTTAATATTATTTTCAACAAAGAATCTTTAATTAGAAAAATGTCAATTCCAAAATCGAAAAAGTCCACTGCTTTGAATCGCAGATTTCAAGATTTTAAGATTTATAGATAAGATTTCATGGATTCTACTTAACTCTTGACTTTGCAATAATATATCTCTTTTTGTTCATTTTGAATCTTAAAATCTTAAGATTTTAAAAGTTAAATCTAGATTTTAAGAACTTTGGTATGAAGTCATCAACAGGATTAGTCCCTACACAGTGTACTACACTATGTATTTTGACATTTTAAAAAAATATCAAATGATTTGGTTTTTGCCCTTTTTTTTATTATACGTAAAGTTTTTATTATCCAAGAAAGACTACGACAATAGTGCACAAAAGTGCATTACATCTGTTGCGCATTTAAGAAGAGCAATTTTTCTAAAAACGATAAAAGTTATTAGACTATCTAGACAATACTACATAACTAATATTTTTTTTACATAAATCTGTTAGCTCTCAATGTTACATTTTTCAAATAATTTTAAATCAACCAATTTAAAAAATTCCAGCTGTTTTTATCTCTCAGTAAGAATACTTTTTCGGTTATAATCTGAATTTCGATTAAGGTCTGTTTTGTCTAGATTGAGAACAAAAATGTTGTTAAGGTGTTGTTTTGTCTAGATTGAAAACAAAAATGTCATAACAACGCGGACTAAGTTGAGGTGGGCTGGAGTGAATAAGGTGGCCATCCAGAAAAGCCGGCGTTGGTGGATCTACGCTCGGCCCATATCACCCACGGTGGGAAATGAAGGCATCATCAGGCCCATCTGCGTTGACGTTGACTCAAACAAAGGGTTTTAAGCTGCCTCCGCCTCCAACCTTGTTAAGTTCCTTCTCCTTCCCTTTTGGTGTCATCTTCGCCCTTGCCTTACTTGGATTGACATCAACCTTAGCGAGTCTCTCACTGCTGGATATTATTCCTTGTTTCAGATTCTGGCGCTCTAATCGACAACGATCGCAAGCAAGCCAGGTGAACTGTTATAATCTTTTCTTCCAAATGGCTTTCTTTTTTTTATTTTTTTTTACTTTGCTTGCTCCTAATACTCATGTTGCTGTGATTTTGTTGTCTTAGCTCCCTATGTATTAGTTTATCTATCTCATACTCAATTCTAAGGTTCCTAAAACTGATTAATTTTTATATTTCCTATTAACAATAAATTAAGTTGAGAATTGATGATCCGGTAAACAGTTCAGATAACTTGGTACTAATTTTACTTATCTAGAGTGCTCTTTTTTATTTACTACTGTTGAAGGTATATATATATAGATCTAGGACAATCATAAACACATCATCAAGATTGTAGTGTAAGAATGAGATTAATGCTTCTCTGACCAACTTGTATGAAGTGACTTTTGTGCATCAGGTAGGTATGGATATTTCGGGGATGTTTGAATTCGGAAGATCGGTGGCGGATAATGTTTTCATTCATGACGACGTGGGAACCTTGAAGAAGAAATTGGAAACGATCACATGTCATCGTGACGATGTAAAATCTCAACTCCAAAGGGTCGAGGAGTCGTCCAGTAAGAAGCGGAAACGTGCAGTTGCAAATTGGTTGGAGAATGTGGAGTGTGTGGCCAACAAAGTCCAGCGCTTGGAGGCTGAAATGAGCGAAAGCAGAATCGGATGGAATGTAGGGTGGAAAAGTCGAGTCGGAAATTTGATTAAGGAGATAGATGAGCTTAGCGGGCAGACATTCGGCGGAGAGCTAGTGCAAGAATCAAGCGAGAGCGAAACAGTTCCTTTTGTGGTTTCCGAATTGGTCGGATGCTCATTTGAATCTAACAAGACCAAGATTTGGGAATGGTTGATGAGTGATGAGGTGTGGAGTGTTGGAATTTATGGTATGGGAGGGGTTGGTAAAACAACATTGATGATGCACATATATAACCGACTTTTGGAAGAAAGGCCAAGCAATCTGGGTAACATTTATTGGGTCACCGTTTCACAAGATTTTAGTATATACAAGTTACAAGGTCAAGTAGCCAATGTGATTGGTTTTGATCTTGGCAATGAAAGTGATGTAGAGATGAGGGCTGGAAGATTGTCAGTTGCATTCAAGAAGAAAAGGCAGAAGAGTGTTTTAATCTTGGATGATCTTTGGAGTCACTTTGATCCCAAGAAAATCGGTATACTCATCGATTCAGGGGCTTGCAAGTTGATTCTGACGACCAGATCGTTAGATATTTGCCGGAGGATGTCTTGCCAGCAGAACACAAGGTTGGTACCCCTTTCAAAAGAAGAATCCTGGCGCTTGTTTACTGACACGTTGGGAACAATTTTGTCATCGGCAGTACAACAAACCGCAAAACTGGTTGCCGATGAATGTGCTGGTTTACCTCTTGGATTGGTAACTTTGGCCGGAAGTATGAGGGGCGTCGATGATATCAGGGAGTGGAGGAGTGTTTTGGGGAAACTTAAAGACCCGACGATTGCGCCTCCCGAGATGATGGAAGATAAGGTGTTCATGGTTTTGGATTTGAGTTTTGAACGGTTGAGAGATCCGGAATTGCAGGAATGCTTTTTGTATTGTGCGCTATTTCCGGAAGACTCTAAAATACCGAGGCAGAAGTTGGTACAGTACTTGGTCAACGATGAAATAATCAAAGGTCCGACTAGTAGAAAGGCTCAAGTGGACAGAGTGCATGCTTTGCTCAATAAGCTGGAAAATGTCTGCTTGTTGCAAGGTGTTCAGGATATAGAATCAAAATCATGTGTCAAAATGCACGACCTTGTCCGTGATATGGCGATAAAAAACAGTCCCAAAGCAATGGTGGAAGCTGGGAAGCAACTAAGAGAGTTGCCCCATGCAAGCAGATGGCCAGAAAATCTTAAAAGAGCTTCTTTCATAGATAACAAGGTTGAAGCTATTCCTGAGGCCTACTCACCATCATGGCCTGTGCTTTCATCTTTGTTATTGTCCGATAATGGAAGACTGAGAGACATTGGAAATGGTTTCTTCACGCACATGTTGGGACTCAGAATTCTTGATCTTTCAAAGACAGGCATCTCCGTTTTGCCAGATTCTGTATCTAATTTGGCGAATCTCACTTCATTGTTGCTGCGTTCGTGCGAGAACCTACATCATATATCGTCTTTAGCAACCTTGAGGAAGCTACAGGAGCTGGATCTCTTTGAGTGCGATAAATTGGAACAAGTGCCTGCAGGCTTGGAGTACTTGTCCAATCTCTGGTACCTTGACTTGACTTATACAGGTATAGAGGTTTTACCAGCTGGGCTCTTTTCTCATAATCTGTCTAATCTTGAGTATCTTGGTCTTCCCGATGGCTTACCACTTAATGAGAGACTAGCATGTTGTGGCAAGCTGGACTATCTAAGCTGTTGTCTACAAAGCCCACTTGACTTTATTGGGATGGTTACTGATGATGTCCAACGGCTATGTCCAAGCAACTATTCGATTATGGTTGGAGAATATCTTTTGGATGGATTTCTTTTGGATTACGCGGAAGGTTGTGAGAAGGTGGTTGGGTATTATGGATGTGATATCGGTGAAGGAGGAGAATTATTTATAGCGCCCTCCTCGGGATTTGATCTTGCGGTTATTCGCGAGTGCCGTTCCTTGACGAGCTTAGACAAGTTCCAGTGTGCCGATGATGGTGGGGTGGGCAGTGGAAGAGAAGTTGTCTTCTATGATTGCGACAGTTTAGAATGTCTAATCTCAGCATCTTATGTTCCTGTTCCATCCAATATAGTAAACCATGTCGAGAAGCTAACTTTGAGAAGCTTGAGAAGCTTGACATTCTTGATTCACATAGCCCAGCCATTATTATCACACGAAGTGTTTTCCTGCCTCAGAGTGCTTGAAATTGTTAACTGCCCAAGAATTCAAAGCCTATTCACTTTTGAATTGCTGACCAACCTACGGAATCTGGAAGAGATTTATGTAAGGGGTTGCGATGGGATTGAGGAGATAATAGCGGATAGAGGGATCGAAGGAGCAGTGGCCGAGTCATCATTGCTATTGGGTGAAGCAAGCAACAGCAGTAGCCACGCCGACAATGAGAGCGCAGAATTTATCAGCCTTCCAAAGTTGAGGGTCTTCGAATTGTGGGATCTACCACAGCTGAAGAGCATTTGCAGTAGAAAGATGACTTGTGCTTCTTTGGAAAGAATCAGGTTTTTGGGATGTCCGAGGCTAGAGAGGATTCCTTTCTCTCTAATAGTTCAGCTTGAAAATGGAAGACTATCTTCTCTTCCTTCTCTAAAAAAAATTAGAATATCCCGGGATGACCAAGACTGGTGGAATTCGGTGGAGTTAGACAACAAGGATGTCCTTGGACCTTTAATTGACATGTGGTCATATTAAGTATTTAGATAATTTCCGCATTTTGCTCTAGCCTTGTAATATTTGACACTCTTGAGATGATTAATACACCTGATCGGGTGTTTGACAAGTAACAAAGTTTTTTTAAGTATTTAATACTATTGCATTACAAAATAACTTAAATAGGTAAACTAGAACAATATTCTATTCCTTTACTAATTATTATATAATTGTATTTATAATAATTTGCGTGCATGCTCTTTCGTCTACCTCCTCTAAACCCATTATTATAGATTATGCTACAATACTATGTTATTGTGGCACATCGGTACAAAATATGTTATTGTGTTTTATAATTCGAAAGAGGGCCCTTTATTTTTATTTAATATATGTGAGGACAACAAAGAGGCTGGAGTAATTAGATCACATGAATTTGGAATGTCTCATTAATCCAAGATGTTCCTGGCGCCTACTCATCGTTATGTTCTGCGCTTTCATCTCTGTTATTATCCGGAAATGGAAGACTGAGAAACATTGGAAATGGTTTCTTCACGCACATGTTGGGACTCAGAATTCTTGATCTTTCATGGACAGACATCTCTGTTTTGCCAGATTCTGTATCTAATTTGGCTAATCTCACTTCATTGTTGCTGCGTTCATGCCAGAACCTACATCATATACCGTCTTTAGCAACCTTGAGGAAGCTACAGGAGCTGGATCTCTCAGGGTGTTTTAAATTGGAACAAGTGCCTGCTGGCCTGGAGTACTTGTCCAATCTCTGGTACCTTGACTTGACTGGTACAGGTATAAAGGTTTTACCAGATGCGCTCTTATCTCATAATCTGTCCAGAGTGCTTCGAATTGCCGACTGCCCAAGAATTCAAAGCCTATTCACTTTTGATTTGCTGACCAACCTACGGAATCTGGAAGAGATTTATGTAAGTTATTGCGATGGGATTGAGGAGATAATAGCAGACAGAGGGATCGAAGGAGCATTGCTATTGGGTGAAGCAAGCAGCAGCAGTAGCGACGCCGACAATGAGAGCGCAGAATTTATCAGCCTTCCAAAGTTGAGGGTCTTCAAATTGGTGGATCTACCACAGCTGAAGAGCATTTGCAGTAGAAAGGTGACTTGTGCTTCTTTGGAACAAATCATTTTTCGGGGATGTCCGAGGCTAGAGAGGATTCCTTTCTCTCTAGTTCAGCTTGACAATGGAGGAAGACCATCTGCTCTCCCTTCTCTAAAGGAAATTGAAATATTACAGGAAGAACAAGACTGGTGGGATTCGGTGGAGTTAGACTACAAGGATGTCCTTGAACCCTTAATTGAATATATCTGGTGATATTTTGAGTATTTAGATAATTTCCGCATTTTGTTCTATCCTTGTAATATTTGATACTGTTGAGATAATTGATACACCAGATGGGATCTTTGACAAGTGACAAAGTTTTCAAAGTATTTAATACTATTGTATTCTCAAATAACCTGAACTCAAGAACGAGCTAAACTAGAACAATATTCTAGTCCTATACTAGTTATTATATAAATGTATAATATATAATAGTGAAAAAAATGTAAGAGAAGTGAAAGACACAAAACACGGGCCATCTAAAGCACAACAAAGCAAGGACCGAGCCCAGTCTAAACCCATTAAGCCCAAAACCCACACCTCGGCCCTCTTCTGAAATCCAAAAAAAAAAGCGTCCGAAATATAATAAAATTCTATTTCGTCAACCTCCTCCTCCCGCAACTTCCTTCTCGAGGGCTTCTCATCGGGACCGGAACGCACCTCCTCGGCGTAACGTTTTAGTTAATTATATTAGAAGTCCTCGGTCGCATGGAACAAAATATTCCATTTTGATCTTGATGATCCCAGGAACTAACGACCGTAGATGATGCCTTCAATGGCCCACTCGGAATTCTTTCTCTAAACGGACCAATAGGGTTGTTGGGCTTGACCATTTGGGGGAGGCCTCAAGTATAATAATTATACCATAATATTAAAAAATTATACCATAATATTAAAAAATTATACCAATTTTGTTTTGAGATCCTATTCTAAACTTATTCTATTACTTCTCAAATCTCTCCCCACCCTTATGCCGCTGAACCAAAGTTCACTCCGAAAAAAATTAAATACCAATTGGGGTAACCATATAATGAGACTAATAATTCCCGAAAAAAAATAAAAATAAAAATAGAATAAGAATAATAATAGTATGAAATGAATGAATGAATGAATGATGACACTCGGGTCCCAGCTAAGCCCCACCCTTCCACTAATTGCATCTCCTTCCCTTTTTCTATTTATTTGGCCCCATTAGTAATAATGATAGGGTTCAATTTCAATTTGGCATCGTATTGTTTAATATGTTTTGAAGTACCATGTATTTTTAAAACATAATCGAACGATTCCAATTCTTATTTAATAAAAAAACTAATTTATTTTTTTTTTGAAAGTAAAATTTAAATATATTGACATGTGCAAGGCTTGAACCTTATCTTCTAGCGGGTTTTTAAATCCAAATATTATTATTATTATTATACCCTTTCTTTAACTAGTCCATCTCCTAAAATAGTAGGTTAATACCCTCCTAGCGAAATGACCGATATAACCCCCGTTTGACGATTTCTCCCGCCCTTCTCTCCCCGCGCCAATTTTCGTTTCCCTCCCTCCCGTAATTATAACAAAACCCTCGTTGCGTCTTTATCATTAATCCGAGATTAACCCATAAAATCCCCACCGTCCACGCCTACATTATAACAACTCATTTAGACGAAGTGAGAGATATCATAACTTTACTTTACTATTTCATTAGGGTGCCTTTGTTAAATAGCAATGGACTGACTTGGATACAAAATTTTGTCGTATTTTGTGTTTGGAGAAGAAATAGACTCACACAACAACTAGATTTAGTTTTGTCCATACTTTGATTTATGTCTCATCTTTTAACATGGTCCGAAAAAATTTATTTTAGACTTGTCATTAATGAAAAAAAATATTCCAACATCATCCTTTCTTTTTCTGCAGATTTTCTTTTTGTTTCCTACGATTTTCTTCTCCTATATTTTCTCTCCCACGATGACACCTATTAGTTATTTTTCTTAGGGGTGACCTTATTCGTTACTATATGCCATTAAGGCCATAAACAATAAACATATACTAATGTATTAGATAATTTCTAAAGTGATTTATGTGATTAAATCTTGAAATTGATAAAAAAAAATCTTGATCTAGAATTATGAAGAGTGCTAAACTTTAGTAACTCTACAACAGTACAACGTACTAATTAATATATTTTTAAAAAAAACTAGTATTAAATCTCAGTATAAGTTTTTAGATATAATATGTTGAATAAATGCATAAATTTGTACATATTATATGATTTAAAAATAAAGTTAGTATGATATACCGTACACTAAATTCTTTCTTATTGACCCATATTTCAAACATGTGAATCTATATACACGTATTTAAAATTTAAAAAATATTCATTCTTATATAAATTAATTTTGGAAATAGAAAAGATATTTGAGAATAGTAAATTTACTTAGGTTTGATGGGAAAAAGACAATTTAGTCTGATTATTCTATGTGCTCTTCTTATTTTGAGTGACTTCCAAACATGTGATGGTACACAAAAATGGTATATAATCCTGTTGAGTTATGTACATAATAATTACTAAACGCATCATTGTAGTTCAACTTAGTTTACATTTTTTGAGTTAGTTCAGCAGATAACCAGAATGCAAGAATATTAATCGGAAAACACAAATTAGTTGTCTGTATATAATATTTCTTGCCTAAAGTAGAACCAAGAAAATGGAAGATTTTTAGAAAACTGTGGACAAGTAAAGTTAAAGTCTAGGTTTTAAGACACGACAATTTAATTAATTTTTTAAAAGTGGCAAATAATCCTATTTAATCAACACGTTGAATTTTAATTACGAAAATATAATAATAATATTATAAAACGGAAAAACCCTCGGACACTACACGTCCAGACCACAAAAATAAGACTCAAAACGGCAAAAGAAAACCCAAAGCGAGATGGCGGCGGAGCAGCAGCAGCAGATGGCGGTCGCTGCCATGGTGGGCCCGGACACCGCGCCGTTCGAGTCTCTGGTGACGTCACTCATGTCGTCATCCAACGACCAGCGCCAGCAGGCCGAAGCTCTATTCAATCTGGTGAAGCAGACCGACCCCAATGCCCTCGCCCTTAAGCTCGCCGCCGTCCTCCAGTCCTCCGCCGCCCCCGAGGCCCGCGCGATGGCCGCCGTCCTCCTCCGCAAGGTCCTGACCCGCGACGACGCCTACCTCTGGCCCCGCCTCTCCCCGCCCGCTCAGTCCTCCCTCAAGACCATCCTCCTAGCCTGCCTCCACTCCGAGCCCTCCAAGTCGATCCTCAAGAAGCTCTGCGACACAGTCTCCGAGCTCGCCGCTGGGATTCTCCCCGACAGTGCCTGGCCGGAGCTTCTCCCGTTTATGTTCAGCTGCGTCTCCTCCGATTCCCCTCGTCTCCAGGAGTCCGCGTTTCTCATATTCGCTCAGCTCTCGCAGTACATCGGCGACACGCTCGTCCCCTTCCTCAAGGAGCTCCACTCGGTTTTCCTCCACGCTCTCGGGAACTCGCCCAGCTTTGACGTGAGGATCGCGGCGTTAAACGCCGTGATTAACTTCATCCAGTGTCTGACGTCGTCCGCTGATCGGGATACGTTCCAGGATTTGTTGCCATCAATGATGAGGACGCTCACAGAGGCGCTGAACAATGGGAACGAGGCCACCGCTCAGGAGGCGCTCGAGCTGCTCATCGAGCTCGCCGGGACTGAGCCCAGGTTCCTCCGCCGCCAGCTCGTTGACATCGTCGGATCCATGCTCCAGATTGCCGAGGCCGAGACTCTTGAGGAGGGGACCAGGCACCTTGCCATCGAGTTTGTTATTACCCTGGCCGAGGCCAGGGAGAGGGCCCCCGGGATGATGAGGAAGCTGCCCCTATTTATTAGCAGGCTTTTTGCTATCCTGATGAAGATGCTTTTGGATATTGATGATGAGCCGGCTTGGCACTCTGCCGAGAGCGAGGATGAGGATGCTGGGGAGACCACCAATTATAGCGTTGGGCAGGAGTGTTTGGATAGGCTGGCAATTTCCCTGGGCGGCAACACTATTGTTCCCGTGGCGTCTGAGCAATTGCCTGCATACTTGGCTGCTCCCGAGTGGCAGAAGCACCACGCCTCTCTCATCGCGCTTGCCCAGATTGCTGAGGGATGCTCCAAGGTATTACAAACAATTTGATTGTTACTTTTGCTTATTTTGATGGCGTTCTGTTTTGTTGGATTGTGATTGCTGTGTTGATGCTGCTGTTGCTCGGTTCTAGCCAGTAGCAGTTTATGAGATAAGCATTCTTTGGCTGACATGTTCAGTGGCAGTTGTTGGTTTACATTTCTGTGTTATGTCACACAATGGTTTAGGTGTTGTATAGTGATTTGGTTTCCATCTGATATTCTGATTGGAATACCAAATCAGTTAGGACTTAGGAAGAGAACTGGACAATATTGCAAAGCTGATAGTGCATTTGTGCAGGTAATGACAAAAAATTTGGAGCAAGTTGTCACGATGGTCTTGAACTCATTCCGTGATCCCCATCCGCGTGTGAGATGGGCTGCCATCAATGCCATTGGACAGTTGTCAACCGATTTAGGCCCTGATTTGCAAAACCAATACCACCAAAGTGTGTTGCCTGCTCTGGCAGCTTCCATGGATGACTTCCAGAACCCTCGAGTGCAGGTTGGTCAATAGTAGTCTACCTCTGTTTTGTTTATGCTTTTGTTTGATGTTTTTATGCCTTGGGAACATTTTGTGGACAATTTTTTGCGGATTATTAACCATTCCAATGATTTGTCGTATGAAGGCACATGCTGCATCAGCGGTGCTGAACTTTAGTGAGAATTGCACGCCAGAAATTCTGAATCCCTACCTTGATGGAATTGTCAGCAAATTGCTTGTACTTCTACAGGTTTGTGAACATGAGCTCGGTGGTCCTTTTTTCTTTTCTGTCCCTATTTACTTTTGAATTGCTCTTTTTCCATTGATACTCTATTAATATGTTGCAGAACGGGAAGCAAATGGTCCAAGAGGGGGCTCTGACAGCTTTGGCATCAGTTGCTGATTCATCTCAGGTTATTAGTATAGTTAACTATTGCCGTAGTGTCTGTGTCTACAGAATTAGTTAGTTGATGTTACTTGGTTTTGCAGGAGCACTTCCAAAAGTACTATGATGCCGTTATGCCTTTCTTGAAGGCTATCCTGGTCAATGCGACCGACAAGTCTAATCGCATGCTCCGTGCCAAATCCATGGAATGCATTAGTCTGGTTGGGATGGCTGTCGGTAAAGATAAGTTCCGGGAGGATGCTAAGCAGGTACAAGCACAGAGTTTATGTTTGCCAACTTCTTCCCAATCTTTCATGTTTTTTAATTACAAATAGATGGTTATATTACCTTGTCATCAGTGTGTCCTTCTTTGTTGGAGTTCGTTAAATACATTGTTGGATGCTCCCCACTTTATTTTATTATTTGTACTTATAGCTTGGAATTTCTGATTTGCCTGCTAGGTTATGGAGGTTCTTATGTCCCTGCAAGGATCTCAGATGGAGTCTGATGACCCAACAACGAGTTACATGCTACAGGCATGGGCTAGGCTTTGCAAGTGTTTGGGGCAAGATTTCCTTCCTTACATGAGTGTTGTCATGCCGCCATTGCTGCAGTCAGCTCAGCTCAAGCCGGATGTCACAATTACATCTGCAGATTCAGATAATGACATTGATGATTCTGACGATGAAAGGTATTCTCTCCATTTGTTAACCATGACACGATATTCAGAATTTCAGATAATGCGAATTTCTGATTATGCATTTAAGATTAATGTGGATGAACGAAAATATACTTCAACTTTACCACGGTTCTTTTGGTACTTTCATAATAAGGATACTTGTCCTCTCTTCTTTGGGGCTTCTACAAGAATTACAGCAGGGAAATTAGATTATCGTACGTGTTTTGCTGTGCACAATTATTTTAAAGCAAGAGATTTTGATACGGGATGAAATTTTGGGTCTTTGCTTTAAAACCTTGGATTTCTTTCAGCATGGAGACCATTACGCTGGGGGACAAAAGAATTGGAATCAAGACCAGTGTTTTGGAAGAAAAAGCTACGGCGTGTAACATGCTCTGTTGCTATGCGGATGAGCTAAAAGAAGGTTTCTTTCCATGGATTGATCAGGTTTGTTTCTTGGAACATTTTTTTTTTACATTTTCATGTAAAAATTTCCCTATCTAACGTAGTAGCTTGGTTCCAGGTAGCTCCAACATTGGTTCCTCTTTTGAAGTTTTATTTTCATGAAGAAGTCAGGAAAGCTGCTGTATCAGGTATCAGTCGGTCCTCTTTGCTTCTCCAAGCTTATCAATTTGCCAAATCTGACTTGGTCATCCTTGCTGTCAATATTGCTTTCTCCAGCAATGCCCGAGCTCTTGCAATGTGCGAAATTGGCTGTTGAGAAAGGGCTAGCTCAAGGTCGGAATGAATCTTATGTAAAGCAGCTCTCAGATTACATTGTTCCAGCTTTAGTGGAAGCATTGCACAAGGTCAGGTTAATACCCTGTTGTTTCTGTCCCATATTGAGATTAACTCCCCACTTCTGGTTCAATAATGAGGTAGTGTGAATTTTCCTAGTGCTAAAGTTGTTGAACTTCCATTCTGTTGCAGGAACCAGACACTGAGATCTGTGCAAATATGTTGGACGCATTAAACGAGTGTTTGCAGGTGTGCAGTTCTTTCTGATGAGTGATGTCTTTCTAGGGACTTGGTTTTACTTATATTCTCTGTGGTTTTCAAAGGGGTTGTACTTGTTGGAAGCTAATCAATGTCATGAAATCATCAGATTTCAGGAACACTTGTTGATGAAGCACAGGTGCGTTCCATTGTTGATGAGGTAAAGCTGGTGATCACAGCTAGCAACACTAGGAAAAGAGAGCGGGCAGAGAGGACTAAAGCTGAAGATTTCGATGCCGAGGAGGGAGAATTGATTAAAGAGGAAAATGAGCAGGAGGAAGAAGTTTTTGACCAAGTTAGTGTCTAGATCTATTTATAATAATTACATTGTCCGTAATTCTGATTTCTGACTTTCCAAGCAATTTCCAGGTGGGAGAAATATTGGGGACCCTTATTAAAACATTTAAGGCCTCCTTCTTGCCTTTCTTTGACGAGTTATCATCGTACTTAACTCCTATGTGGGTAAGTTCTCGTCTTCTGTGACTGTCTTACAGTTTTGAATCTTTGATTCCGAATAATTGCCTGCCTCTGTGACGTGACTTTATATTTATGAGCCTCCAAGCTCCGAGGCTGCAAATTATATGTTGTTGAAGGATCTGATTTGTTCGATGCATACAACTAGCCTTCTGAATTGCTACATTTTCTACTGCTGGGCTATTACTTTTCTGTTTCTACTGCATGGTACTCGCTGCTCTGTTTATGATGTGGTATTGTCTGAATCAATGAATTAATGCAGGGTAAGGATAAGACATCCGAGGAGAGAAGGATAGCAATTTGTATCTTCGATGATGTTGCGGAGCAATGTCGCGAGGCTGCGCTTAAGTAAAATTTTTCTGGATGTTTTCTGATTTCTGTATGTTGTGACGACAGCCTGATAATTTGTCTTTTACACTGGCTATTTAGGTACTACGATACTTTTCTCCCTTTCCTATTGGAGGCTTGCAATGATGAAAACTCTGATGTTCGACAGGTGTGATTAGCTTCTGATAGAGCTGTACTGGATGTCTATAATCTGGAGTTCCTTTAGAAATATGATTTTTATGTTTTCAGGCTGCTGTCTATGGACTTGGGGTTTGTGCCGAATTTGGTGGATCTATATTTAAACCTCTTGTGGGCGGTTAGTAATTCCCACATATTCGTCCTTCCAGATTTAAATGTTATAAGAAGGCATTTCTTGCACTTTTATATGTTGGAATAATGCCATTATGATATCAATGCAGAGGCTCTTTCAAGACTGAATGTTGTAATAGGGCATCCCCATTCTAAGCAGGCTGAAAATTTGATGGCATATGATAATGCTGTCTCCGCTTTGGGGAAGATTTGTCAATATCATCGCGACGGTATTGACTCTTCACAGGTATCTCCGCTTTAGGGCATCCCCAATGCTCTCTCTATTTGATGACTTCGGTTCTGTTCTGCTCTCTTGGTCTAATCTTTTTGTGTAATCTGCTTCTGTCCTTATTTCTGTTGCTTCTGGCATTTATCATATGAGCAGGTTGTTCTGGCATGGTTAAACTGTTTGCCACTAACAGGCGACTTGATCGAGGCAAAAGTTGTTCATGAACAACTTTGTTCAATGGTAGAGAGGTAAGGAAATTGATTTTGTTGCCTTTTGGGTAGATCTGTACACTTACAATCATTTTGTCAAGATGTCATAGTGGTGACAATTTCAATTTTAAGAAAACTAGATGTAGTAGTGACAATCTGCACTGTTGTATTGTGCCTTTCAGGTCTGACAGTGAACTTTTGGGCCCAAACAATCAGTATCTTCCCAAGATTGTTTCAGTGTTTGCCGAGGTATGTTCTGGACTTCTGTAATTGGCCTACCTTTTTGTCCTTGTCTTAGGAGTATTTTCCTTGGCCTGGAAAGTGCGTAGAGCATTATTTGCTAGCTCCTCGTTGGTATACTTGTGCTGATTATGTCACCGGGTTAAAACTTTCTAAAATGCAGGTTTTATGTGGTAAGGACCTAGTAACAGAGCAAACTGCTAGCCGGATGGTTAATTTGCTGAGGCATCTGCAGCAAACCTTACCACCGGCGACTTTGGCGTCAACCTGGTCGATGTTGCATCCCCAGCAACAGATGACATTGCAATCAATCCTCTCATCATAGTTTTATGCACCCCAGAAGGTGGCATCTTTCCGGAATGATGACGTGGAGCCACCATTACATTTGAGTAGTATGTTTGCATTCTTCAGCGGTTGAGATAGTAGCCATCATTTTTGGCTTTGGCATAAGTTGGGGTTGTGTGTGAAAGTCATTATTGGTATTGAGATGAAATATAATGTCTCGTGGAACGTGTATATTGCATCATACAAAGTCTAGATTTTTTATTTATAGTGGGAAAATGGCCTTTAGGCCAAGGAGAAAGAGGGGGAAGCTGTGTAGGGGTAGAGTCTCTCTCATGATTTTGTGAATCGTTTGGTGTTGGAGTTGCCGGAGGACGGTATTTCTTGTCGCAGTTTTGGTCCGTCATTATCGGTCGATTTGTGGGTCGTCGTCGTCTTTGTCATGTATGGACCGAAATTTTTGGATGGTTGATTCTTTGATTGTACTTGGAATTTTGTAATGTTATCATAATTTGAAAGCATATGCAGATTTCAAGGAATCGCAGCTTGTTGTTGACAGTAATTTGTATTCAGTTCAATTGGTATCTTAGGTCCAAACTGTATTCAGTTCAATTTCTTTCCTTTTAACTAATTTACATGTGTCGGATTGTGTTTCCCATGACCGATTCTTTACTTAAAGCAATAAAAGGAAATCCCAATCTTGTAGGAAGTCCAAGCATTGAGGAAAAATAATAATAGTAGAGGCTGATAAAAGTCTCTTTTATCACATGTTGAGCCATTAACCAGATTCTCTTACACCAACTTCTTGAATTAGAAACCGTCCATCTGATATTGCTTATTGAGGAGCAGCTTCCGACGATGGCTGAGCTTCCCTCCGCCGTGGTTCACCACTATTCTCATCCTCACCGGCTGCTGCCATTCGTGACGGGCCCTTGGCCGTTCTTGTGCAAAATCTGCGAGACGGCATGCTCGTTAGCGCCAGCTTTGTGTTGCCAACAATGTTATTACTTTGTCCACAAGTACTGCCTTGAAAAGCTACCACCTCAATCCCGCCACCGTGATAAGGACCCACCTGGCCTATGATTTCTGGTCAACCATGGGAAAGTAGGAGTGTAGCTGCTGTGGAAGGGACTTCGGGGATCTGGGATTTTACAGCGGTGAAAGACATCGGCCCCCTTTGTGTCTTAGCTGTGCTGTACTTCTTTCCGAAGGTCCTCGCCTTTCCCCGGCCATCGACCACTTCCTCCATCCATGTCGTCTTGTGCTTCAGTTTTCCCCTTTCTCAACCTGCAATGCTTGTGGCCGAAACCACCACGAGATCACCTACTGCTGCAAACAGGGGTGCAGATTCTATTTAGATCTCGGCTGCCACCAGGCCCCCGTCGTCAAGGACAAGGGTAGGATTCTGCACTTTTGTCATTGCCACCCCATGGAGCTCCGGACGGATGCAAATGGCCACAGAGTAGATCTGTGTCACATATGTGATAAGCCCTGTTCTGATTAATCATTCTATAGTTGCACCGAATGCGGATTTTACGTCCACAAGGTTTGTATGGACATGTTACCCCAAGAGACTGGAGATCACCTGCCCAATGAGTCCCTCACCCTGCTTCCGCTCCCTTCCTTCCAGTGCACAACTTGCAACCGGTCGTATCTTTCAAGGCTGGCATTTCAGAGTTGGAGAGCTACGAGACCCAAATTCTGCATCAGATGCATCCTGTGGCCTGGCAGAAGGTTCAAGAGCATCCACCACCCGCATCCGCTTACTGACGGAGAAACAGACGTGGCCGTGGCAATCCGTTGCTTCATGTGTGGCGAGTACTGCTCTGGTCGGACCTATTGCTGCAACGACTGCAGCATCTTTATTCACAAGTCATGTGCAGAATTACCTAGACATCTCGAACTTCCCTATTATCCGAAGGACCTCACCCTCATAAAGAAGCCTCTTGGAGGTGTGAATTGTTTCATGTGCAGGAAGAATCTTTCCCAGGATTCATTTGCTTATGGTAGTCTGTACTACTGGACTAACAAAAATGAAGAGTTGTACTTGGACTCCTGTGTTCGCCGCCAACCGTCCTTGCAATACCAAGGAAATAACCATATTCACCTTCTTACCATTGTGGAAAACATGCCTGGTGATGCAAATTGTGGAGTTTGCAGTAGATCTTGCAAAGGCTTCACGACTCTGCGTTGTATGAAATGCGAGTTTGGGATTCATCTCTTCTGAAGGCCATTGCCTTGCATTATAAAGCATCCACGTCATGTGCACCCTCTTGCACTCGAGGAGTAGTTTGTCGAGGACAATGAGTCGGATGAATTTGCTTGCCATGATTGCGAACAGCATCGAGATCCTAGACTCCGAGTATACCGTTGCTGGCAAGGCTGTATGATGATATGTGATGTGGAGTGCTCGATTTCTGAAGTATGCTAGTAAATGATCCTCAGCACACACTATTGTTATCATTTTTAAGCCTTGACTATGTGATTTATGTACAGGTTCTACCTTTACTTCGAGGCGAGGGAGGCGACATCGAACTGAGGACAACCTACCCGCAAGTTGCGAGCAAGATTATAAGTAAGAAGTTGGCCCTCGAAGAGAAGATAAATTGCGGTGAAGCTGCTAGAGAAAAATGTATGAAAGCCAAAGATGCATTCTCTTTGAGTGAACTGTCAGATTATATTCTTCGCTCGATGGAGAACCAGGACAAAGATGAGGTCGATATCGAACCCGCAGGGGTAGGAAACATGGACAATGACAAGCTTAAAGGGATCTCTGAACTCAGAAGTACCTGTGAAACGAGCTACACATATTCTTGGGAGGAGTTTGCACGCTTCGTCGGACAATTTCGCGCTCCTCCAACTTGGAAAAAGATTTTCTGCAGAAACATGAAGGATCTGTCATGGTAGGGGATTTTCAGCTTCCCCTAACTCTTCTTCCAATATATGAAGAAATCTTCGGAAGTTCAAGATCATCCGTGATGAATGTAAGCTAAGTTATGAACAAAAACGTTCTGGTTTGTTTATCCTTTGTTGTGTTCTACACGAGATGCGGATGACCAAAGTGGTCGACGCCACAAAAGAAGAGATCTTGAAATGGCTTGGTTGGATAAGATACGTGGAGGGGCTAGGTGGATTCGATCTCGGGTTTCTGATTGACAGCTTCAGACAACATTGGGAAGCTCATTTTCTTATTGAGTCGAAGCGGATTGTGGACGAAAAATCGTCAAATCTCGAACACGGTATCGAAGAGAACTCGAAGCTGATCAAAGAACTGAAGATCAAGTTGGAAGCAACAGAGGCGAGGTTGAGAGAATTGCAGTCAGAGAAACAAGCTCATAACAAGTACAGGAGGATTGGAGCATATGGTCTGAGAAAAGTGTACAAGAATGCCTTGGAAATTAAATGGAGAAGCTGCTACGACTCTGCAATAAGAAATGCACCAGCCACAAGTTCGAACATTTAGAGCAAACTCCGAGTTGCAAAGTTGACATCAAGCAGTTGGTAATTAACATTGTTGGGTTGTATTTTCCTATTCGAGTTGAATGCAAGTTGGTATCTAAATTTGGAGTCTTTATAAATGCACCAGTGTTAAATATTTGTTATGAACTTTTACCACTTTTGAACTGTTTTACCAAACTTTAACCTGATTGGTCTTCTCGTTGTACTGTTTATAACCAAAATTTGTGAGATCCGGTTTCTGAAAACATCAATAAAATTATCATACTCGTAGTATTTATTACTCGCACCAATGACAACATATAACATATTAGTGAATAAAACCATCAATCTGCACTTCCTATCTCCCATCTCTATCTTGATCAAAAATAGGTCAGCTATTCCACTATAAACAGCAAAAATAATAATTCATTAATTCTTAAGAGATCTATAGAAGGCAATAGGAATTGGCCTTTCTCCTAACATCCATCAACCAAAAGGTCAACAATTAGTCCCACAATTTTGTTTTATCATTGAATAAATGTTCAACTGATGCTCTTTAGATTGTCTGCTGATGCATTCAATTGATGCTCTTTAGACCCCAATGTACAGTACAGAATCACATCTGCATTGCAGGGAAAAACAACGTACAGTACAGAATCGCATCTGCAGGCTGCAGCTGCTATTCGGATCAACGCAGTTTACTTCATCTGTCAAAATGATATCGTGAGATATCATGATGATGATGCATTGAATAAATGTTCATCTTTCC